>SCDZ01000898.1:0-19902 GCA_004143845.1 Drosophila lacertosa | reverse complement strand
AGTTGCTGCGTTTCAGTGAACTGCACGGGGATGTTGACTGCTGACAGGTTAGGCCTAGGAAAGATATAACTTCCAACACAGTTTTTGGCTCTGGGAAATTTTGAATGGCTTTATACTTCTCTGGGTCTGTTGTAGCACCGTTACCCCAATAAGTTAACACGTGAGACTACGCTTGAGTCCTGATATGAATATTCAAATTGCGTAAACACGGAATTTTTCGCAAAAGCCTTTAGCCATTGCCGGCTCATAAGACATGTTGACCTTGTTGGTCAACAGTGTGACCTTTTTCTCCACCTCGTCATAATACTGGATCAATGTTAGGCCACCCTGCCTTAAGGTACCTAATTCCTGCTCTACTGTAAAGGGCTGTTGCCAATAATGACCTATTAGTTAATTAATTGCGAAAAGTGAAAAGGTAACGCCGACTTAAGCCAACTATCGTCTATTAATATAATTATTTTTATATAATTTTATTTTTTTTTATTTTCTTTTTATTTTTATTGAGACTATGCAAATTTAAAATAATTTCAGACGAGAGTGCCCACCTACATGTTTATTACTATTATGTTTAATATTTTGGGCTGTCTAGCACTGTCTATTCTAGATGGGTTCCTCCTTTGTCCCGCGCTGCAGTCACGAAGCTCACAGTTCCCGCGCTGCAGTTATCGCTGTCCAGAGAGCTCCAGTGGCTTCGTTGAACAAATAATTTTTCCTGGCACTTAGGCGCTCAGGCAATAGTAGCTTCTGCCAATTTTACTTGGGCCAGCAATCACAAATTCTTTAATGGTCTTTACGTAATTTTTCGAGCAGAAGTTCTGATTTCACACACACCCGTTTAGCGGTGGTTTTCACTTTTTATAACACAAGCGTGGGTAATCACAATGATCACTTTTTTGGTCACAAATTATTTAAATGCTCTTTATGTTATTTTTTTAACAGAAGTTCTTATTTCACACACGGTGGTTTTTTAAAATTTTATAACATACGCGTGGGTAACCACAATGACCATTTCGTTGGGCGCCAATAATTAAGTTTTTTACAAAAAAGATTTTTTTACGACTGATAGTCGGAGCTTATGATGTTCAGTTCGCGTGACTTGACAAGACTGACCTGTATGCAGGAATACTTGGACTTAAATACCTGCTGCTAAGTCGTGGTCGGCTAGCCGTCCAAAACAGTTATGCGCGATAACAAACTGAGACTTTACTTACTCATCAGCATTGCGCGTACAATACTTAGTTAACTTATATGCATATATCGTGTAGACACCGGTGACCGATGAAAGTGGTACACGTGACCCTCTTAAAATGTAATCCGGACAGTGCTGAAGTGGACGCGTCTTCTTGGTGTACAACAACCGATCTATTTTGCAGATAACATCCTCAAGAATAGCACGCTAGTGATGGGCATCACACTTTCACAGATATGCTTTGCGGGCATTACTTGGGCCGTGCCCAAGTAAACTCTCTCTACAATTTCCAATGGCTGTTCATTCAACGGTTCGTGGGAGTTGAGACATCTGACACTATTTACAATTTTTTGATACTTTTGAATGGTCGATTAAAGTAGGAAGAAGACTTTTCTGAATACGGCAGCCGTATTTTTTCGCAGCGTATGTCAAAATGAAAAGCAAAAGATCTGGAAGAATATGCTGTGTCTGCAAATTGGCAGTTAATTGTCAAGCTGGGGTTTTTTTTTTGTAGTACGTTTGTAGGGAAGGATCGATTAAAAGTCAGATGTTTTTAGTGCGATGAAAGTGGTCATTTAATTTTTGCTTGCTTAATTTTGGCCGTGCAATTGGATTCGACAGAGTCTATGGAAAGGGTGCAGGACAGTAG
This sequence comes from Drosophila lacertosa, assembly GCA_004143845.1. Lineage (NCBI taxonomy): Eukaryota > Metazoa > Arthropoda > Insecta > Diptera > Drosophilidae > Drosophila > Drosophila lacertosa. The sequence continues at coordinate 18,064 of SCDZ01000898.1, read as the reverse complement.
CTGCACCGTCCGAAACAGTAATAGTATCCGGTGAGTCTGGGTGTCAACTATCCTTTGGCCAAGGAAAATGCCGCTAATTAACTTAAGGAAAAGTCCACGAATCAATAATGCATTTGGGATGGGAAAACACATTGAATAAAGTTTCGCAATTCTGTTCTTCTCAAAACATTAAGTTACATTTAATTTCTACCGAGTTAAAAGTACACTCAAAAATATATTTACCGATTTGGAAACCTGTGAGAGATCACGATAGGACGCCTTGACTGACATTGATCGGACAATGAATTGCACACCCCATCGAGCCTGTAAAGCTACTGCTTTAGAATTGCTAATATGAAAAGAAGCTACCCCTTTTGGTTTGCTGCCAATAAATCTAGAATTTAATGTTGAAGAGAAAGAACATGCAAAATAATGGAAGATATGACAAACAAAGATTTGACAAAAATAAGTCCAAAGTTTTTGCGTATCATGTTGGTGATCATGTGTTTTTGAAAAATAAATAACGTCATTAAACCAAACTTTTTTTTGAAAAGTAACCAACGTCATTAAGCAATACTTGGCCATAAACTTAAAGGTCTATTTCAGGTGACCAAAGTATTAGGCGGCGATCGATATGAATTAATATCATTAGTTAAAAAGCGAACATATAAATACGAGTGGTAGAGAGCACCACCAAGTAGACCATTAGTAAGGGAATTAAATGAAGAAACCCGAAGTGATAACATATTTTAAAAACGGAAAGGAGGGATGTGATGACCGCACCATGGCAAAAGAGACTTGTCATGACGGGGGTCGAGGTTGTACACGAACCTTGCTCAGTTGGAAAAACATAAAAAGTATATAATCAACTTACACTAATGTGTAGCTTATGGTATGAAGTGTAAAAGGACTTACTCTTAAGGTCAGTTAAATGAGATTTAAAGTTTAGAAGGATTTACACTAGTGTTGAGAATAGGAAGAGATTCAGTGTAAATGGATTTACACTTATGTTTATTTCTATTTGAGATAAAGTATAAAAGGACTTACAATAAAGTGTAGACGGAATTACACTAATATTAAGTTTAATCAATGATGGCATGTGTAAAACCAGCTGCACTAATGTTTAGTTTTATGGGAAGTGAAGTGTCAATGCGCAGATATGCTGTATAGAGAAGTCAACACACAGTGACGTATGATATGTCAGGAAGGCAGTGTGGCACAACGAGTCTACTTTGACAATTGGTCATGTGCGTACGCTTAAGGGTGGCGACAGGTGGTCGTGCAGTCCCGTTAGCAATTTCCAATGACGAAAAACTCTAGATATAACAATGATGAAAAGCATCAACGGTGAGCAACAATCTTTTAAGGGCTTAAGACATAAAGCAAAGACGACAACGAGAATTCGCATGTTGGCGAATTCGATAATCGATCGACTGAATTGCAGCACTGCGAGATCAAAGTGTTGCACGGTGACGACGATACTAAGCGCGATGAAGTCGAGTGCGGTTGTTGAAGACGAAAAGCTGGATGTTCGGCCTAGTATTGCAGTAAAGACAGTATAACAGTATCTTTAATTTAAATTTAATTTAAATTATGATTAAAAATCTCACAGCTATTACGATTTGACTTCCGGTTAAACGCTGATGATTGAGCGTCTTTCATGATTATAACTCTAGGGAATAGCAAGTTATTGACAGCTTACAGCTACCACAAATAATCCAAACTTGTGCTGTGGAATTTTTTTGGGTTGGAGCTAAATGGTGCAAGAAATTCATAACTAAAAATTCCAAGTAAGGCGCGAGCCATGTCGCTTCATTAAGCCGCTTCAGCCGCACTTTCGTCACACAGTAATGTGAGTTTGTTTCCAACTTCGAATACCCTGAGGTATATTTTTTTTCATCTTACAGCCTCGGTCTAAGGCCGATAACTGAATGCATTATACTGAAGACGGCCAACAAAGGGGCTTTGACTCTGTCTTTTATGCCCTTCGATAAACTTCAGATTTTTGACAGCTTTAACAAAGTGCTATGAAATTGCTCACTTGGCCAGTGGACTTACCATTTAATGGGGGAGCTATTAAGATATCCAATGTATTAGGAAAAACGGTATTAATCTTTCATCTTAATCTTTTAGTCTTTTATAAGCTGCAATAATGTTGCCTTTGAGACCTCTGTGAATTTCTGTTTTTTCGATGTCTAATTAATTTTGCATAATTTTTGATACAATGGACGCGTTTAAGGGCAATACTCAAAATTTTTATTTAAATATGCGTGAACGCGACACTGGCGTCCGCGATATCCACCTTGAAAAAGATGTAGTCACTCATTGAAATGGATTGGCTCTGGTTTCTTCTAAAACAGTTTTTTTTTTATTATAGAGAAGGTAATACTGCCACGTGAGCTAACAAGTCAAGGCCAATAATGCCGTCAGAAGTGCAAAAGTCAGTGAGTTGATAAAAAGTGTACATTTTGCACAAACAAATAAAATTTCTGGTAACGTCTCGTAAAGCAGCGGGACGTGTGACCACCGTATTGAAACCACTTTTGCAGCCAAATTTTCATTAAGGCTGCTCCTGTATCGATGAGACTTCAACTCCATTTCCACCCCTGATACTTTCCCTGATGGGAAATATTGATCTTCCACCTAAAAGAGTTTAGCTTTGCTCAATATAATTTTGCTGACCCAATGATATACATCTGGCTCTGATACTTGCCATGATACTGCTTATTTATGGGCCAACGTGTCGCATTAAAGATATTTAGAATGACCAACTCTTGGGAGTAAGTACAAAATTTTTTTGGCTCATGGCCCGCCATACTGTTTGGCGCAGAAATGCTTATGTTGCACTTAGTATTTACTAATGGTTAGCGAATCGCAACATGATAACGACGAACGCTCGCTGAAGTCACGGAAATTCTTTATAATTCCCAATTGTTCCAATTGTTTGTTGATTTGCCTATTTTTAGCTTACAGTGATTCAGCCTTCAGACTTTTATTATCTTTATTAGATATTTGCTTACTTGCTCTGATCCATTTACATATGATATCAACCTATTAAGCAATTTTGGCACCTTGGTTGAGTGCTTTGCATGCAAGACATGACTTACACCAGTATAATTTAATAGTTGCTAGTTTGTTAGCAAGTATCTGTTATCAGAATTAGATAAAAATAGAAATTAGTGTTTGCTGGAAAATAAATATTAAAATTTCTCTTCTTAGTTACAATATTTAATTGTATTTAAAAACAACTGCTTAATTATATTGGTAAATCAGAAATTAAAAAAAAAACATTTAAAAAATTAATTGGTCGCCACGACATGAAACTTTTTTTGGAAATGCTAGCGATGTAGCTGCCGACGCGATAGGGAATTTATTACATGTGAATAAGGGCATTAGCACCGAAAACTGTCAGTGCTTAGAGCAACAAAGAGTGTAAAAAATTGAAAGAGCGTGGGCAGCTTGGCCGTGATTATAACAAACAATAATTTTCAGCTGGCTTAGAATAGGAACAATTAATAAATGTAGTGTGTGCAGCGCAAACAAATTAAACAGTAAAAGCTGCACCACGGACTATGGAATATTTAAATTTAGTATATAATTAAGCGGCTGCGTGACCCTTCTTACTACCCCCATTGGAAGCCTGTCTTACAACAGTATCCTTAAGGGGCAGCAGACACAGCTCGCTTGATCAGACTTCACCGACGCCGTCCATTCCGGACATCAGCTCGTTCACTTTCGCTAGAGGCCACTTCAAGGATGGCAGAATCTCGTCCCTAATAAGAACAACGTCATCGACGACAAGTCCAGGCTTAGGAACGTTAAGTACTCTTCCTTCCACCTGGCAAGTATGATACACGCTGCCAGCCATCCAAACGATTGTAGCTTGTATGCGGGTGGTCTGCCATTCAAAAATGCTCTGGAGTTAATACATCTAAATCAGCTGGGCTCTCTGAAATTGAGACTAAAGATCTAGAAATAATTACAGCAGTGATGTGACAGACGAGTGTTCGGAGTTCATCAAAGGCAAGAACTGAAGGATCCTCAGCACGGTAGAAGTGGTGTTTGGCCGTCTGCTTCTACGCAGAAGCCGCCGAAGAGGGGTGATTGCGGTGGAATAAACTGCCAATCAATGGTCTCGGCCAAGCAGAATTCTAAGAGAGCCTTCCGAAAAGTATTACTCAGGAACAGCCGTTTCATATGCAGTAAATCATTTTTGGCGCCCATAAAATTGGCGAGGACTCCATCTTGTGCAGATGAAGCGTTTAACAGTTTTATTCGCTCGAATAGGCCAATACTTAGCGTGAATCAGTCCCAGAAGAGCTCGAGGTGCAGTATGTAGGTTCATGAAAGTGTGTAATGATAGCCAAAGTTTTTGGGTGATTTCGAGGCAAGAATTGGATGCCGGCCATCAAAATCCAAAGAAGAGCTTTCCATCCACGCGAAGCAGTGCGAATTGGTCCAAAAATAGTGAAAGCGAAGCTGGTGAACTATTAGAATGCACAGTTCCCTTTGTCTGGAGTGATTTTATGTCATACCACAAGTGCGTCTGTTGAACAATGCGAAACATCAATTGAGTCCCGATGCGAATTTCAGAGACTGTCAAACCAGGGCGTCGAATACGCCTAGAGAGCTTGTAAACATATCTAAACGCAAGTTGCAGGGCAGAGAAAAATGTGCATACTTGAAGCTTGCGACAATGTCGGCATGCGGTGATTTAACCAGCAGGACATTACGCTTAAGCTCAATAATCGGGTTCTCTGTCAACATGTTGGCAGGTCTGTCAGCCTTGGAAGCGCAATCAAACGCTGGAGCATGAATTCATGATGAAGACTCGTACAATTCGATTAATAGAGCCCCTCGAGACAGTAGGTCTGCTTGATTTTAGGGTGGGCACATAACGCCATTCCATTAACTTCGTCATCTGCTCAATGGTAGACATTCTGTTTGCTACAAAATCATTTAATCTTGAAGGTTTCTCCCGCATTCAAGAAAGTGCAACCGCAGAATCACACCAGCAGTAGTATGGCTCCTTAAATACGTCTAGTTCCGAGATATCAGTCATGAGTCTAGCAAGCAACTGAACACACAGCTCCAGCTTCGGCACTGCAATCGTCTTTAGTAGGGCTGCACGAGATTTGACATAGAGCAAGTGACTAACGAGCTGCTAGCTGTTAGATACTATGTAAATACAAGCTCCATAAGCTTCGATGCTGGCATCGCAAAAACCGTGAATCTGAAGGTCATAGTCCGGCACCAGAGCTATCCGAGGGAATTCAACACGTCGAATTTGAACAAAACTGCTACATAAATCTCCACTTGGAGTTAAAGGCAGCTGGAAGTCTTTAGTCCCAACATAGTTTTTCCTTACAAAGTTGCTAAAGGAATATTCTGGCTATCGTAATGACTGGTTCGTCAATGAGCTCATTGACGTAGAAATCTCGTCGTAAAATTTCAGACCTAACTAGACCCAGAAAACTACGAGGTTGTTTTAAATTTTTTGCGGTGGCCATGCTCGAATAGCTTCTACCTTGCGGGATCCGACAATATGCCTCCGTTACCGATAACATATCCAAAATATTGAACTTAAGTAACACAGAATTTACTTTTTTCAATATTAAGCGATTCATTTGCGTTACGAAATTCTTCTGAAAGTCTAATCAAAATAGATGGACGCGAATCAAAGTGTTCTGATACAATACTTTAGGTCCCGGGGTATAAGCTGATCCATAAGACGACACATCGTCTACGGAACATTGCAGAGCAAAAATGGCATTACTGTAAATTGGTATTATGCGCGACCCCGTACTGTAAAAGCAGTAATGGTCTTTGATCAAAAAGGATATGCATCTTTTCGAGTGACATCTAGACATACTGTAACCTTTTTTGGTTTAGTTACTAGGCGCAAAGGCGAACTCCAAGAACTAAACGAATGTTGTGTAACACCTAATTCGACTCATGCAAGACTGCTGAAACTAGTAATTTGCGAGTTGCTTTGACTTGACGCCAAAAGATACGCCAGCGAATCGTTAATCATTTTGGCCAGAATGCTAAGAACGTCCGAATAAAATATTCTTCTTCTGGTTTCTTGGTACTCTTTAAGGCTTTAATGGCTTACAACTATTTACAATTGGGTTGATATCGGTGTCACGCAGATTATTTGTCTGGTGATCCTCACACGTACAAGATACCAGGGTCTTTTTATTTCGGGATCATCCCAACGTTTCCCGACTGCTTGAGACATTCAGGCTTATACACATATGGCACATAGATGTACTTTCTGGACATTCCAGCAGACTGGCTGATTTTTCGGATGTCGGCAATAAGTTCGTTGATAATTGTTGAACTAGTCTATATTCGTTTAAGGGAATTGAAGTTCGAGATGCAATTGTCATCATAACATCAGTTCTCGAAATCTTTGTTTACGGGCTCTAATGCCTTCCATGATTGTATCATCGTCTTTTTTGTCGTGATAATGATAAACTTAAGCCTCGCAAAATTTTTCTCACACTACTTCTGAAACATCTATACGATACCTTCAGTACCACTCGCGGGCTTTACCTGCCAGTAATACGTGTAAGTTTTGACATCATTCTGTATAGTATCTGCGGTTTAGGTAAAAAAATGGGAAGCTTCAAGATAATCAGAAAAACGTACAATAGATTTTTCTATCATATATTTATATTTCTAAATGCATATATAATATTTGCAAAGTACTTTAATACACATTTGCGCAAACTATTCATTTATTTCACACTTAGATAATTTGCATGTCGACGTTACGTAACGTTTTTCGAGATTATATGTGCGCGAACTTCCACTACATATTACGCGTCGTTCATATAGTTTAGCAAATATTTTTTTATTTAATATATATATACTTACGTAGTTATTACCACTTGAGTCGAATTAATGACCGGGCTTTGAGGCCTAAGGTCAACACTGAAAAACTTATAAGATGATTTTAAATAAAACACGAAGAAATTGAAGAATACGTCCAAGTTATTTGTTTCTCAGCTTAGGAATAACTCATTAATTTTAAAATACTAATGTAAGAAGCTCGACCACGCCAGAGTGGAGATGAGCCACCTGCATGTACTTGCTTTTAAGTGCATGCAGCTTCATAGCCGCAAAGTATAACGGACACGACTCCGGTGCCGAATGCAGTTGCACAGTGGTGCGATAACGTGTTAATAGTATGTTTAATGTGCATTTAATGTGTTGCTACGCATGTGCAATATTATATGTGAGAATTGTATATGTATAATAATGATAATGCTTATGTTACCATATATATAAATGACTTACGTTCACAGCGAAAGAGCAACTTGAACAAATAACTTTGTATTGCTTTTATATATAAATTTCAGAAAATTGGGTAGGTAGTTAAGCAGAATCAATAATAAAAATGTGGCGAAAGCAAAAAACACGTCTTTTGCGCTCAAGCTGAGGAATCCCTCAAACAAAAAACAAACTTCATTGGAATGACTCTGCTCAACTAGCTTCTGAGAAGCTTAAAGATATACTCATGACCGCTCCCATATTAAGTAACGCCAATTTCAGTAGAAAGTTTTGTGTGCACTGCTTGTGATCACGAAAAGACCAAGGTCATCACATAAAAAAAATTAAATAATACCCCGCGTAACTATAGTGTGACAGAGCGAGAGTGCTTGGCAGCTTTGGAAGCCATTGAGAAATTATGTTGTTACTTGAAACATCAGGAGTTTGAATTAATTACAGATCATGTAACTTTAGCTTGGCTGATGCGAAAGCCGCAGTTGAAATGACCACAAGTTCAGTCAAAGAAAGTATCGAATATACTCGATGCGCTGTCTTAAATATCGGCTAAGGAGATTAATGCATTCGAATCTCTTGACCCCGAAATCAACTTAGAGTCACCTAGCTTTAACAATGTTGATTATTATCAGATCAGAGAAAAGGTCCAAGATAATGAAACTTAATATCCCGATGTCGAGATTGTAGATCAATTTGTTTAAATAAAGGTAGAGCACGATTAACGAACAGAAGTGAGCTTAAAACATTGTTGGAAATTATGAATCCCTTTTGTATTGACTTAGGTGCGTGATTATGTGAAATTCACATTAAGAAATTCACTACGACAGTGATTTAGGAGTACTTAGATCATATATTTTTGACAGATGGAAATTTTAATAAGCGACTGTTAAATTTAACTCAGCTCAATTTAATGTATGGCTGGCAGCAGTTGGGATCAAACATATGTATACTGCGGTGTACTCACCGCAGTCTAACGACTCAGAACGCGTCAATCGAACAATAATTGCGGCAATTCGTGCTTATTTGAAAGAGGATCATTGTGACTGGGATTTACATATTCAAGCTCTTGGTAATTTATTTCATCAAAGCATAGGTAGTTCTCCCTATCAATTCTTTATATCTGAGATGATCAACTTAAATTTTTACGAAAAGAGGTTCGGAAAAAAATTGTTAAGTCCCGTAATGTCCAGTTTAATGAAGGCCAGAAAGTATTTCACAAAAACTTAGCCCAAAATAATTTTCAGAAAAATATAAACGTGAAATACAACATGCAATGGTTCTAGGCTAGGACCAAGAAACGATAGGAAATAGCTAATAGGCCTTAGCAGACTTATAAGGGCTCCCACTTAATGGCTATCACTTAAGATTCCTTAAGTTCACATGATGGTGTAATGACCAATTATTTCTTGAATTGTAACGTTGCATTATTTTGATTTTAATTCGAACTTAAATTTCATTGATTTGTACTGCTTGCTTCGGAATAAACTGAGCTAGTACGTATTAGCAACTGTTTAACACTGCATTGCAAAATATGAGGTGATTGTTAATCATCGTATCGACTATCGATTTGACAAGACCTGACGCAGCAAACTTCTAGGACGTTTCAGGCGCATCCAATTTTTCTTTTCGATGGAACCGCCAAACAGTGCGTACGCAAAGTTGCTAATTGGATTCCATTCACATCCTTATTTTGGCATTCGGATTTGAAAAACTTTTTAAACTTCGAGCGTCTGTGTTCAGTGTGGCCGATATTTAAGAAGCGGATAAACTTTTTTTCGGGTTTTCGACACAAAAAGTCACACATTGTCGGAATCAGGGCGGCGCTCTTTAACTTTGCAGCGGCGTGGCACTGCAGATCCTCATCGGAATGCACCGTACTGCAGGCAGCGCTTGTCTTTTCACATTAGCGTATCTTGGGTTGCCAGCTGATTACTCAGCCTCGGTCGTCCTCCGTTTTAAAAAACGCACATAACCTGCAAGCTTACGCCTACCAGCACAGCATGGACGATCTTCGGAGTGTCCCGCGACACTGCTACTGCTACTGCTCAGCTTGGAGAATGCTGCTCTTCACTATATTGAGATTATCCCCGAACATTCAAATTCATCTTGTGTGACCACGCAATCTAGTTTGCTTAAATTTTATGTTATGTAATCTTAGGTAAAGGTAGCGGGATCTTGAAATTTTAATAGAACAACAACGTATATCAAAACAACCTCATTATCATTACAACATAACGTCAGTTAACCCAGGCATGGGGTAACCTCCACTTGCAGCTACATCGGCAACATCTGTTCATCGGAGGACTTCGAAGGATTTGAGTTTGACTATGCCTAGGTTACGTGTGTGTAAAATGCAATCTAGTGCGGTATTTAACTTTAGAACGGGTACTCAAAAGTCTTTGATTAATAATATGAGCGACACGTAACGCGAGCCACGCTTACAAATTGCCATATGTTTGCCAAAGGTATGATAAGTATTTTGATATTGCTTCTGATTTATTTCTTAATAAGACCTATGGGTTTGAATATCGCGCACATATAATCTCGAAAAACTTTACGTAACCTCGACATAGAAATTAACTATAAGGCAAAAAAATTAGTAGTTTACACAATTATCTCTTATAGTATTTTGCAACTATTGTAAAAACATTTAGGAATATTAATATTTGATAGAAAAATCAATTTTTTTTTTTGGTTATCTTTAAGCTTCCAATATTTTTTATATGAAATCGGCGCCGCTGTGCTTTAATTTATTAGTAAATAAGTACGGATTTTTATAGTTAATTAATTCTTTGAAAAAATGTGGGATCCGAATTCGCTAATAAAAGACTCCAATAGTAACTCAGTTCATAGATATGTATATATAAAGAAGTCTCTGCAAATCTGTAGTGTCTCCTCCTTTCTTTAGTTCTTGCTTTTTTTATTTAAATTGTCTGTCCTGATTAAAAACCTTTACCAAACAGACTTATAGGGATTCTTTATTTATTGTATGGTATAGGAGTTATAAGTCAGAGTCAAGGAACCCCCCAAAGGATGTCAAGCTAGCTGCTCTACGAATCACAAACGACTTCTTCGCTAGCACCGACCGACTCGTAGAGAAGGTGAGGCTTTAATTGATGTTAAACCACGCTTGAGTTGGAAATTTTTCAACATACAACGAATACAGATGCTGAAATTGTTTCCCTAAAAATTACTCTCGCATCTGGCTCGTTGTATGTTCATATATCCCTCCGTCTTCTATCTTAACTTATATGCAGCACCTATCCGGCATAAATGAAGTTTCCACCCATTCCCGTGATAATGTAATATTCGTTGTATTGGGTGATTTTAACATTCCAAACATTTCGTGGTCATTTATCGCCTCTTTAAATTACCTTATTCCTTCAGCCCAGCATGTCTTTTTGTTGTTTCTCTAAAACCTCCATTTTGTCTGTCCCCCAAAACATGTATAACCCTACGTAGTAGTCGCTTTATGTGATTAAAAATCTTCTAAACTGCATTTACCAACTCCTAACGATCCCCGCCGTTGCTTTCGTAATGGAAACTAGTGAGCTCATTTATACAACCGCTTGGACAATTGTGTATGACTGAGAGAATTATGAGAATTATCTTGCAAATTGCAAAAGGCAATTTGCTCAAGACCCTAAACAATTCTTGAACTTTGTTAGTTTAAAGCTTTCTCGGACCTCATTGCTAACTTTTTCCAATCAACATATTCTACTGTCTCCGGCTATAATATTTCTCATCTCCCACTTTTATCTCACTTTTATCTTCTTTTCCTTATAAAATCCTTAAAAGCCTCTTACTCTTTTTCCTTCTTCATTCATTGCTAAAGCTTTTTGAACTATCCCTTGCTGTCTTTCCAACTGTTTGGAAAGAATCGTATATCATTCATCTCCACAAAAAAGGTGGTCAGTCTGATATATCGAATTGAAGGGGCATAGCCAAGTTGTCCGCTAGCCCTAAATTATTTGCAAATATAATTACATCTTTCTTGCCGCATCTCTGCAAGCCTCTAATCTCCCATGCTCAGCATGGTTTTGTTAAGAGTCGGTCCACTATGACCAATTTGTGATTTAATGATGGTTTCTTAGCAAAATTCAAGCTGATGTCATTTATACTGACTTCAGTAAAGCTTTTGACTCTGTCAAACAAGATATTTTAATTTCAAAACTCCACCGTAATTGTTTTCCTCCCTTACTGCTCTCCTGGATTTTGTATATTTAGAGGACCCAACGAGTCTTATTAAGGTCTCATACCTCAAAACTGGTTCAAATATCCTCTGGAATAGCTATTGCAATCTAAAAAGCGAACGTAAGCGGCTGAGGGCACGTGTAAATGTTCAGGTTTTTGACACCGTTGACAAAACATTCCCGGCCCATACTGTGGATAAAAGTTCCCGCTTGTTTGTTACGAAAAAAGCTTTGTATCTTTTAAAGTGATAGGCTTACCTTCCTGTGATGCAACCACTGCCAGGCCAAAAGTTGAGGAGTCTGTGGTTCAATCGAATGGTTTCCTATTATCGGAAGAATGAAGAATTACATTTTCTGAGCCTAGGATATTTTCAATTTTCTTATATGTAAGAAGCTGTTTATAATCAAAGGTGACCGTGATTCTATTTGATTTCAAAATAAATATTTGGCGAATACAAAAAACACCTCTGATGCGCTCAAGCTGAGAAATCTACTTATAAAAATAAGTAGGTTATAATATTTTTAAATACAGCCCGTTCAAAATGCTAAGCATAGTATTACCAAACAATCTATACAATAAACAAAAAAAAAAATAAACAATTATTTTGTATACCACCAGTTTTTCCATATAACATACAAATTTCGTTATTATCTAAGTGTACTATTATTTTTAACTATTTGTTTTATTACAATATTTTGATTATCTCCTTGTTCAATCTTAGCTATTTGTATGAAATAATGTATTATGTTATACAAAAATATCTAAGAATTCTAATATTTCTCCAAGAGCTGACATGTTACTGTTTTTTAAAAGGTTACTTTTTTCTTCTAAATCCATCTCATTGAATTTATTATATATGGCCTATTGATTCGCGTATCTGATATTAACTACTTCTTTTAATAGTCGAATTTGACTCTGTAAGCTAATGGCTATAACGTTACCGAGTAAGCTATCTTTTTTTACTGAATTTGTCAAAACGTTAGATATTTTTGTTAAATTATTAAGTCCTCTTTTCTCTGGTTATTATTTTAAATAATTTTATTCATACTTTCTTCTAGCATTAGCAAGTTTTTGTGGTTGCGGTTATCGTCTACGTATTTCCAGGCCCATCCGATCAAATAAATAGTTCCTGTCTTTGTTAAGATGAGGCAGTTATAACATTAAGTGTTGTAAAAGTCAGTGTTACTTCGTGGTGCAGATGTTAGTACGCAATTCATTCTGCGTATGGTATAGTTATTTTTCGGGTTCATTTTATCTTGACACAACTTTATTATGTGGATAATATTGGTACCTAAAAGACTTGTTTAGAAATTTCACAAATGTTTAAACTTATAGCTTTGTTTTAAGCCACCTTTTGATCTCTAAAAGAGTGGAGTAGCATATTTTTAATTGCGCACATTTAACAGGTGGTACTTTGGGTGTTTCTTTTATTTCTGAATTAGAAAAATATCTGTTGTATTTTGCACTTTGCAAATTCATATTTTAATTTTACTCTTTATTCTAGGAAAGTTATATTTCTCGGATTATTGCATTTTGTTTTCTTGGCACTCCGACGTGCTATCTTATATATTTAAAGAATTTATTGATCGTGGTCTGTTTCGTTTGTAAGATCTTTGACTACTATTGATGTGAATCTGGATTTTTTATTTCTGAATTGTGCTGGATAAAGATTTTGAATTTGACCCATTGAATCTTTTGAGGTGTTGAAGCCATTGATTACGTACGGAATTATATATTTCTTAAAAATTGATAAAAGATGCTCATTAATGCAATGTAATTTGATTATAAGTCAGTGAAAAGTTGTGAACGGTATTCTAAAATTGTGATCAGCAGGTTGTGTTGTATTAATAAGTATTTAGTTTTTAAGTGCATTGATGAGTTCTTTAATACCTGGGAGTAGATATTCTGCTGAGTTTTTGGAACTATGTAAAGTTGATGCAATTGAATTAATTTGGCTACCCCTAGGTAGCTAACAACCATGTTAGTCGTGCCCGGTTTTTTAATTGGTTTGTAATTATATACTTTTAAATATGCCTTCCATCATTGGTCATACGCAATGTTGTCGTTTGCTTATATACTTGAAAGGGTCCGAGATGCTTCCTTCTGCTTCTTAAATACATTTGATCAACCCTTTTTTACCCATATTCAATGAGTGACTCAGTTAAGAGCATAAAAATGCTAGCACTTATAAACTCAATTGTAGCTCTTTTATTTTGAGCATCATATATAAAAAAAAGAAATGGCAAGTGAACACCTCATAGAAGTTTCAAATATTAAAAATTTTCAATATATTTACATTATATATTCTATAATCAAAAATTCAAATCGTGAATTAGTTTGTGAAAAATTACACAGCACCATACAAATATAATTTGAGGTTTCAAGAATAAGACCACTCTTGCTTTTCCCAGATGAATTGCAACCTTAAATGTAAGTTCAAATAAGCAGCACTTTCACGAAAAAACGTGCTCTCTTTTCACTAAGCCCTTAGTAAAGTGGTGGTAAAATATACTAATCACTCTACAAAACCGGATGATGTTGCACTGCAAGAATAGTGAGGAGGTAACGATAAAACAATCTGTCGCGTTAGCTATGGGCTATGTTTATCGCGATGATTTAAATAATAATATATGTATAAATCGTTTAAGAGTAATGATTAAAAGGCACAGTTGGCTAATAAAAAGTTTTAAATTTTTAAATAAAATTTTCTTTTTGTACATTTATACACATTTTGATGCCACACAAAATTTGGAACAGCTTTATAATGGTCGGACGGAAAATAATTAATTTTTTGCTTTCTTAATTGTATTAGTACGTTATGAGCTTAAGACGAAACGGAGCCGCTCGGTAAATGGCAACAAATATTTGAACACATGTATGATGTATAAATATGTATTAGGGTACGTCTTACTCAGTTTCCTTTTCTTTGTTTAGATTATTTGTTAAATAGTAATACAATCAAAAATAATAAAAAAGCTAGAGATACTACACTTGTTCATATTTTGCGTTGTATAAATACATCTAAAATAAGTTTCATAAAAATCCTTAGAATCGGTTAAGAAACACAGTAGTTATTAATTGAAACATGTAATAAATTAAATGGTAGGTCCTTAAGAAAAAAACAAGTATAATCTTTACAACTGATTAAATTGCATGTTTTTTACGTGGTTTTCTGACAACTCCATCTTGCGAGCTTTAACCATAGCTTCAAAACTTATGGCAGAACACGGAAGCTCTGGACGAAGTCATCGGTTCATTGAAGCTAGTCAGTATGTCGTGCTCGTTTTAAAATATGTACCAAGGATACGCCGTTGGACAGTGTTACACCGGGAGGTTATAGCTGCACATTTAGACAGCATGGACAGTATTCCATGCCACCACATGTTCCACAGCAATGTAAGAAGTAAGTTACCCAATACATATGTATATATAAATGCATTGAGTTTATAGTTGCTGCGTATAACTGGTCAATAAGCCAATAATTAGTAATCTTATCAAAATTTACAACATAATTCCAGTAAAATAAATTTAATTGTTTTTCAGGGTCAGCACTAAAGGTAGTGCAGGTGTTTCAAGTAACAGAAGCAATAGAGCACATAAAAAAGAGATATAACGATATATTAATATGATATTCACATATGCTTTCATCATCGACCCAGAATACGTAATGTGGAAAATATTACTTTGTTCGCGCATTCTTAGGCACATGCTCAGAAGTAAACTTCATTACTGAAGAAACCGTTAATCATTTTAAATGCCGGGACTTAATTAAACTTAGTGAGCGCCATACCATTTAAGTAATCAAACGAAATATCAGAATTTAGTGGTCATCAAAGTTCGATGTAACCAACTGTTTTTGTGTCAAACATCCGTGTTGGAAACAGGTCATTAGGTACTGAAGACTACCTCAACATATAACATAAGGTGATCCATATTTTATAAAAAAAATAGAGTTGATATTGTTATTGTGTTGTTGTTAGGTTCCCTTCATCGTTCACTGCTAAAGCTTTTCAATCTATTTTATGAATCGGCTATCTTTCCAACTCTTTGAAACAATCGTATATCATTCCTCTCCACAAAAAAATGGTAAGTCTGATGTACGAATTGCATTGCCAATAACGACCAATTTGTATGACATTACATCGTTGGTAAATTATGGTTTTTATTTATTATATTATTTATATGTACCGATACTGTGATTATGTCCCGAACGCCCTCAAAAAAGGTACTTGGCTGTTATCTCCATTTCGGCGGTTGAGGTTATCTGAAATTAAAATGTATAGTGGATTCTTTTAAAGAATAGATTAACGCAAGTAATTGAAGGAATGATACAAATTTTGATTTTTACAAAATCTATTTGATAAAAAATGTTCGTTTTTACTTAAACTTTCGCAAATCAAAAAAAAATAGTACACGTTTTCATAATGAAAATTGATAATGCACCGAAAACGGTCAATGTTATATCAAAGAGCGAGAGGGAAAATGTAGTTGATAGAGCGTGGGCAGCTTGGCCGTGATTACAACAACTTAAGCTTAGCATAAAGCAACTAAAATAAGTACAGTGGGCAACGCAAACAAATTATACAATAAAAGCGATTTACTTTAAGCTGCACCACTAACTATTGAATATGTTACTTGTTGTACTTAATCATCTAATTAAGCGGCTGCGTGACCCAAATGAATATTAATAGGAAGATTGTGTAAACATTTAAGACTGATCGGTGAGCTATATCTGGGATATCGAGCAGCAAATGCGGAATGGAGCTTTTAAGTTCGAAACGTGCAACTAAATTCTTATTTAGCTTTTTGATTTTATTAGCGGATACACTAAAACTACTTTTATTCGCTTGAGCGTAATTTTTACGTAATTTTAAAAATTAAATGAATGTACTTTAATATAAACCAAAAAACTATGGAAAACAAGTTGGAATTGATCGCATGACTTTACAACGAGGCAAAACTCTATAGACCTTTCTTTTTGTTGGGATATAATAACTTAAACCTTAAAGTAATTAGTGGATTCATTATAGTACGAGAAACACAATATCAAAAAATAATTATCGGAGTCGGTTAACATTTTCAGAGAATATACTAAAATATATGTACATACATTCCAAATATATAAAAATAACAGATGTTTTTTATTCTAACTGCATTTAAGCCTTTCACTGACTAAGATCCAAATGCCAGTCTTTACCTTTGGCAATATGCAAGTTCAACCCTGACTAGATATGATAATCCTAAGGCCTTAGTATCGAAAACTGCAACCCCTTGTTATTTACAATATTTTTGTATCTCAGTAAGCGGAGTGAATTCTAGCTTATTGATCGCAACAAGAGTCGAATGTACAGGAGCACCGGCGGTGATTGGGAAGCATCAATACGTTAAGTTGTCACTATCAATCCCAGCGAAGGTACTGTTAAATCGAAAGTATTAGACCCGAACTGTAAAGGAGTAACTGAAAAAAAAAAAAACCGAAGACAAAAGGAGATCTGTTCAGATATGAAAGTTCAGAGACGGCTTACCACGTGTGGTAGTAAGTAATTTGCCAGAGCCCTCTAATGGGCAACAATGAGATAAGTGCCAGAGGACCTTTTGTGTTGGAACAGCTGTCATCGAGGATGTTTCTTTGGCAAACCTTATCTGCTTGCAGAAACCCAACACAACCCTTAATATTTAATATTTTTGTTTTATATAAATATATTATTTTAACACGTCTACAGCATTTGTTTTAGATTTATGAGCTAGCAGTTTTTGTGTAAATTAATATCGGTTATGTGGGTTATGTTTTCTGTTTACTTGTCAATAATAGTTCGTCTTTGAAGATCTAATGATGCCGATTCGTAACAATATAATAACATAAAAATTTCCTTCTTACTCCCACGGGGTGCACACACATTTTAGGATAATTTGGGTTATTGTCTTTGGTACGGTTTGTGACATAACCAATGTGTTTAATGAAAAAAAGCTCAATAAAGGGCCACTATGTCTTTACCCTTACTAATATGATATTTTAAAATCACTCGGTAGGAGTCTGGCAATATCATTATCGTTAGCAAAGTTCATATTGTCGCATGTGTGGTATTGTAATACTTCTGAGACAGCCCCATAATTTTATGTATTATTCTCTAACTCTAAAAAGCTTCTTCTTTCGTAAGTAAGTCCAAGATCATAATGTCTATAACGCCCTCAATAATGTTTATTTAAATCTTCCAGTGGAACTTGTTAAAACCATAGAACAACCAGTATATGAAGAATTGACCAAAATTATTTTCTTAAGGTCATTTATGGGCCTTATTGGGCCGCCGTTGTTTAATGAACGGATTAAGAAGCATTCTCCTCTCACAGTCGATCGCAGCGACCCCTATTAAAATATTATCTTGTCAAATTTGCGAGGCTGGATTTGTGTATTGCTTTTTTTCATTTTAATTTCACTGGCGTCTCTGGATGAAGATTATGCGCAGCCCATGGGCTCTAATAATTAAATTCAATAATATCCGAAGTGCTTTCAAATTCTTACTCTGTATATAGACAAGATCGACCGACTCGTAGAGGTGGTGGGGTTTTAATTGCTGTTAAAACCTCGCTTGAGTCGGAA
>SCDZ01000897.1:0-21017 GCA_004143845.1 Drosophila lacertosa | reverse complement strand
TTATTTTTAATTGAATACATAAATCCCTTTAATACTGTTATTGAACTTTGTGTGTTTTGACATCTTTATTTACTCATCTGTTTACTTATTTATTTGTGAACTGCCCGAAAAAAGGCAGTCAAAAGCGTTTCGCTTTAAGTTTTAAAAACAAGACATTTGAGCTTTAAGAGTGCTGAATATAAAACACCCTATCCAATAAATAAAGTTCAATGTATAAGACAAATTTTATGTATTTAATTAAACTATTTAAATTTTAACTATTAGAGAGAGTTCTTTTTTATACTTTAGTAAATGATTTCGAGTATTACTAATACAACACAATTTTTTTATCCCATCTGAAATACAATCTTCTCATTTTCTGACACACTTATAATGCAAAGTTTAATAATAACGTTTCTGACACACTTATAATGCAAAGTTTAATAATAACGTTTTAATTCCCAATTAAGTACACAACATATTAAAAACTTTTAAGCAATTGCTTTGTGTTTTATTTGTAAGTAACTTTTTGTTTGTTTGGCTGTTATTATTTATTTTTTTATTTACTTAATTAGCTTTATCCACGTACGTGTACGCATTTGCACAACTGTATAAATGTTTCATGCATATATATTGAAATTATATAAAAACGTTCCTATTGAAGCGCTCTTGTTGATAAGTTCACAAAGCAACCGATAGTAAATGACAACAAATCGGTATAAATGCGAGCTTCGGATCATACTAGCCCTTAGTTGCCCACCTACAGTATGCACAAACTGTCGCTGACTCTCGCCCTGTTTGGCGCTTTAATCTGCCTGAGCACGGCTCAAACTCTAACCCGCGAATGTCCCAGGAAATGCGCGCTGGCTTATCGCTGTTCGCCCTACTACAAGGACTTGGTGTGGAGCATTGTTGACGGCACCTGCCGCGTTTTCCAAAATGGTTGCATCTTCAGCTCGGAAAACTGCAATCGCGTGAACAGCTGCAAGACGAGTCAGTTCCGGTTTACATTGTAGTTAGCACTGTTTGATATTCACTATTTGTCTTTTCAGAAATGGAACAGACTACACGAGAGAAATGCATGAAGTACTGCAGTGAAATCTGTCCATTTGGCGGCAGTGGAGTTTGTGCCTCGTTCGCTTCCACCAATGCCGACGGCACAACCTCCTGGAAGACCAGAACTTTCCTCAATCGTTGTCTACTAAACCAATATGCCTGCCAAAAGGGAGATGGTGGGTATTCAATATGCTCCCGTGAACATCAATTGTTTACATATTTTGCTTTATCATTGCAGCTTACATCGGTGAGCCATCTGAGGGCGAATGCCGCGAATAATTTAGCTAATTTAGATTGTCGTTCCGGAACTTGCAGTTTCATATGATATATAAACATGCATCATATGTACTAGTACATGCATACCAAAAAATAAAAAGCAGAAGAAACATGCAACTGACCTCACAACAGTTGCCAGTTTCGAGTATTTTTATAAATTGTAATAATATTGACACAATTTCTGAAAGCAAATAAATACTGAAAAATTTATAAAAAAAACCTTTAGCAAAAGAGACTTCGAATTAATATTGAATTTTAAGTTAATTACAAAAATCGCGCAGAGGCAACAAGTCAGAAAGTCGCAATGAAAACTGGACTTAGCAGTAATATTATTGTTATTCTATTACTAGCTCCGATCGGCCTCGCCTGTGGCCAGTTCGCTTTGCCAGGTGCGTCAATGGAATATAATGTAATTTCAAAATATTCAATAGCTTCTGCGTGCTCTTACAGTGCCCCACAAGTGCCACGATGTGTGCCCCACCGGTTATCGGGTGGTCTGCGCACTGCACGAAGGTTGCCTGCGAACCTTCGCCAGCAGCTGTGTGATGCGAATGTATAACTGCAAGTATCAGAAGGGTGAGTGAGCAATGCGTAGTGGCAGACACTGTGATTCAAACGTAACTCCTTTCAGATTATCGGATCATATCGCAGAGGGCCTGCGAGTTTATCAGCAACGAAGAGCTGCGCAAGTTGGAGCTCTAGCGGCGAGAGACGAGCTTCTGTTGACGGCGATTACCGGCAGATGGCGCCACGCGACAGCGCGCATGCCTGCACATGAAGCCTGTTTTGTGGTTGTGGCCAACAGTCGACAGACTATACATATATCCTGCCACTGCTGTTGCTGCTGTTTTCGTGTGTAACTCTCTCTCTCTGGCTAAGCTGTAGTATCGTCACGCCACAACTAAAATAAGCGACAATTCAATTTTAAACGCGACTTTGCCCTGTTTTTAATCTCACATTTTCCAATCGTGCTCGCCCATTGACGTGCTCCAAAATTTAAACTAACTACGTGAAACGCAGCTAAAATAAATACAAATATTTCTTAACGACAACTTCGAGCATTCTAGTGTAAGAACAAACAAAAAGTGTACATAATACAAAACGCAGACAACGACAAGGAAAACTAAGTTTGGATAGGCATTTTTCAGCTATTCGCGTGGCGATCTGAAAACAGGTTAGTTTTATCGCAATTTGAGATTAATTGGTTTCCAATTTGACATTTAACCCGATTGACGTGTACAGTTGCAAATTGGAATCAATTTGCGCATCATTTATGTATAACAATCTTATATTCGCCTATTAAAGAGTGCGTGTGTATTTGTGTGTACGGATGTGTGTGTGTGTTTGGCTGCCACATTTTGAAGCATACATTTCAGCCCCATTGTTGCATTTTCAAATATATACATATATAGATTTATATAGGTTCACACGAAATATACGCACATGTATTTGTGAAGTTCATAAGCAGATTCTCCAATGTAAGAGAATTTACACATTCTATACACACGCACACACATGGGTTCATGCGCATATATGTGCAAAAACTGTAGGGGCATGTCTGTGTTGTGTGTGTGTGTCTAATACGTATGGAAATGCGAGAGGGCGACCCAGCTGGATAACAATGGCCACACTTCAATGACCTAGACCTAGACCACGAAAGATTTAAATGCCGCCAGGTAGGGGAGTGCAGTGCGCCTTGCCTCCCACAAAGTGTGGTGTTATTAAAACTGCGCATTTTACATTTTCCATTGGCGCGACAATATGCATTCGCAGTATCATAATAAATTTTATGCATTCGCAGTATCATAATAAATTTTATACACACTAGTTCAAAGTGATATGGTGAATATGAAACTCATTATTTTTAAACAGAACTCAAGTTGCATTTAGTAACTATCGAAAATTAAGTTTTATAAATATGCAAAAATGTACATATATCATAAGTTTTAATTGTGGTTGCTTGCCAAGTTTCAAAGAATCGTATTCAATTTGTTAACATTAACCAGCGCCATCTGTGTATTATGTTGTTTTTAAATGTGTGCAGTTTATTTCGCTGTTAACTTAAATATCTATCGAATAATTCTTTGTTGCCCGCAATTTGAAGTAAATCGATAATGTTGGGCAACAGCTGTGTTGTGCTGTTTTGTGGTCTGTTATCATAAAAATCACTCATATGTTCCCAGTTGGAAGCTGGTAAATTTAATATTAAACCGTTATATGTAATGTTAAATGTAAGCTACCCAACAGTAAAGCAGCTGGCTTACTAATTTAACCTTTACTCAAACCATTGAATACTGAGAAAGATTAGCAACAACATATCTCTGCGGTGCAATTTACATCGCACTGCTAATAACATTTTAGCAAATGTTAAGGTATAAGGGTTACCACAACAGTAAAAAACATTCATTGCTCATTCGTGTTGTTCTTTGCTCGCTGCCGCAATTTCGATTTGTGCTTGTTGTGAACATAAAATACAATAGGACACGGTTAAAAATAAAAAATAAATAAAAAATCAAAAACAAATTAATAATATTGATGGCTGCCGAATAGAAACTGTAAGTGCTTTTGTTGCGGGTGGCCTGCCTGTGTGTGTGTTAAAGTGTGTGTGATTGTTTGTGTATGGCTATTTTTTGGAGATGAGCAATTTATGTGTTATTGAAAAATATTGTGACTTCTCAACTGGTAGAGGCCAGGCTAGGCAAATGTTGTTTTCGAAAAAGTCAGATATCTCTGATAACACTGAAGGCAGATATGCTATCGCAAGATAAGCCACTGACTTGTTGCTATGGAGTTGATATCAGGTCTTATACTTCTTTAACAAATGTATGTGTTCATATATGCGATATGCAACTAATAAATGATTGTCGCACAAGTCGCAGGTGAGCACATATCACGCATCTCTACTGTGCAGTTGCTTTGTTTCGTTTCCGCCACCCACAACAACAGCGCAGCGCAGCGAAATTTATGCGACGATATTACAATAACAACAAAATTGAGAGGAAGGGAAAGAAAAAGAGGTTGCTGAATATAAGGAGGAATGGCGCACAATGCCTCATAATTATCAAAGTAGGTTGAAGAAGCAACCGCAATTTGTCATGAATCAGAATCAGAAACAGAATAGAGACTCGGAGCTCAGAACTTTGGTGGTCTTTTTTTTTGCACTCAGTTGTACCTCTTTAGGTCGTTATCACATAAGCTGCAAAAAGTTTCACAGTTGCCTGTGCGACGTAAATACCCAACTACATCCAAAGGCAACATCTTCCATACATACGTCTTACATACATACATACACATACACATGGCTTTGATTTACAGGAAATTTGATCGGCTCCTCTCAAATTTGAACATTGCACAAGAACTGCGGTTGTTGTTGTTGCCAAGTCTGTGCGTATGTGTGTGTGTGTGTGGTCGTGCGTGATGCCGCATAACGGTAATTTGAGGTTATTGCTGGTTCTGTGCGTTTCTCACCTTGGCATTGGTCTTTAAAAAGTTATCAGCTCTGTTGGCCTTGATAATTGGCAACATGGCCAGGGCCAGCAGCCGACCACTGTGTTCTACTTAAATCTGTCGCAAATGCTTGTTGAGTGGGTTAAAAAGGATTTTAATGCACTTAATTACTATGAAATTCGTATGCATGTATGCTTACCAAGTTTAACCTAATTAAATGAAGTTACATAACTATGAGTTCGCAGATAGTAAAGCTAATAAGTGTAGCATAAGAAATTGGGTTAAAAAAGCGTTTGATTATGTGTTTATGATTGAATCAATGCAAGCATGTGTGTATTTATATAACGTCAATTAGCTACTTAATTACATGTCATTTTTAAGACACTGCTCTCTTTTAAGACACATACACAGCATAATCAAAATGTAGCTTATATTTATTTATCTTACAAAGTTATATAAATACCTCTAATCTGTCTTCTCAAATACATTTAGCTGCTGAGGTGTTTGACTTAAAAATCCCATTATTTTTAGCCTACTTACGAAATTTAGACAATAGAGGAGTTTTAAGTTAATTACATTCCTTTTGACTTTTGGTTACTTTAGACATTAAATAATTTGTATATTTGTTGTTTTTTTACGCATTTGCACTATATATTTTTAACACCTAATACCAATGAGTCCGATTACTGCTTAAAATGTGTGAGATGAACGCATTGTTTTCGATGTGACTGTAGGGTTGATTATTGATTCGAGCATAGAGTTTCAGCAAAGTTTATGGGCAACTTGTTGAAGCGCATGCTAATAAGGACTGAGGAACAAAAGCAAAAGTAATAAATTGCGTATGGGTGTGGTGTGGGCCGTCTGGGGCCTGGGGTTGGGGTGCTGAGCCATTGACAATGACGCACGGCTGTCTGTCTGTGTGTCTGGGCAAGTATTGGCTCATAGCCCGGTCTGACGCACAATTGATAAACTGCAGCAATAAACAGCTTACACTATACACGCGACACGTACCCCTTCAGCTACCCGGTTTCTTATAGCTTGTCTTTATCTGTGAACGTTGCAGGGTGTAGCAACGAGTTCCACTGGCTGCGGTTGGAGCTGTTGTAGTTGTCGCTTTGGCACACTTCTGGGCAACATATTGTCGCCAGCGACCGCAAGACTGGGCAAAATTATGAACTTGTGCTCATCGGCTGGTGCAACGGCGTCGACTACATCGCTATCGTCCACAGGGCACGCTGAGAGCAACGGAAGCGGTCCATCGGAGGTTACACACTGCTTTGGCGGCGGCGGAGGCGGTAGCAGTGGCGGTGGAGGTGGGACAGATACAGCTCCCAGTCCTAGTAATAGAGGCACTGCTGTCAACGGTGGCGGCAATCCGACAACCAGCAACGGTCTTAACCAGACACACAACGAAAACAACGCAAACATGCCGCCCGAAACACGTCCCAAAATGGTGACGGTAAAACATCCAGAATCGAATAAACCCAAGCCCACCACTAAAAAGATTGTTAAAAACATTCAAGCGGACCAGGATGTCATAAAGGCCTTGCAGCGCTGCCGCGAGGAAGGTAAGTGATAAAATGGAAACACAGAAAATAAAGTTATATATTAATCAATGTCTCTCGTCGTTTTCTGTTAGGGATCAAGCGGTTGGACTTGAGCAAATCCTCCATTACTGTTCTGCCCAATACAGTCAGGGAGTGCGTCCATCTTACCGAACTGTATTTGTATAGCAACAAAATAGGGCAGCTGCCCACGGAGATTGGCTGCCTGGTGAACTTGCGAAATTTGGCCCTGAACGAGAACTCTTTGACCTCACTGCCAGAATCGTTGAAGCATTGCACCCAGCTCAAGGTGCTGGATCTGCGGCACAACAAGCTAGCGGAAATACCAGCTGTCATCTATCGCTTGCGTTCTTTGACGACGCTGTATCTGCGCTTCAATCGGATTACAGCCGTGGCGGACGATCTGCGCCAGCTGATCAATCTAACAATGCTGAGTCTGCGCGAGAACAAAATCAAGGAACTGGGCAGCGCGATTGGGGCGCTGGTAAATTTGACAACGCTGGATGTTTCGCACAATCATTTGGAGCATTTGCCGGAGGACATTGGCAACTGTGTGAATCTGAGCGCTCTCGACCTGCAGCACAACGAGCTGCTGGACATACCGGACAGCATTGGCAATCTAAAGTCCCTGGTGCGTCTGGGCTTACGCTACAATCGACTGAACTGCGTGCCCGTTTCGTTGAAGAACTGCAAAAGCATGGATGAGTTCAATGTGGAGGGCAACGGCATAACACAACTGCCAGATGGCATGCTCGCCAGCTTAAGTGCGTTGACCACAATCACTCTGTCGCGCAATCAGTTCACAAGCTATCCAACTGGTGGTCCGGCCCAATTCACTAATGTCTATAGCATTAATTTGGAACACAATCGCATCGACAAGATACCGTATGGGATATTTTCGCGGGCCAAGGACTTGACTAAGCTCAATATGAAGGAAAACATGCTGACTGCCTTGCCGCTAGATGTGGGTACTTGGGTGAACATGGTGGAGCTTAATTTGGCCACCAATGCGCTGCAGAAGCTGCCCGATGACATCATGAATTTGCAGAACCTAGAAATACTCATTCTGTCCAACAACATGCTCAAGAAGATACCAAATACAATTGGTAATTTGCGCAAGCTACGCATCCTCGATCTGGAGGAGAATCGCATTGAGGTGCTGCCGCACGAAATTGGCCTGTTACACGAACTGCAACGGCTGATATTGCAAACCAATCAGATCACTATGCTGCCGCGTAGCATTGGGCACTTGAGCAACCTCACACATTTGTCTGTAAGCGAGAACAATCTACAGTTTCTGCCCGAGGAGATTGGCTCGCTTGAGAGCTTGGAGAACCTCTATATTAATCAGAATCCTGGCTTAGAGAAGTTACCCTTTGAGCTGGCGTTGTGCCAAAATCTAAAATATTTGAACATTGACAAATGCCCACTGGGCACTATTCCGCCCGAGATTCAGGCCGGCGGCCCATCGCTGGTGCTGCAGTGGCTCAAGATGCACTCACCCTACCGGCAAATGTGAGATGTGGATGGCGTCTGGCGCACCGTCTACGTGGGCAGCGATTGTTACTATCAGTACGAGCTGCAGACGGAGCAACAGACGCAGGGCAACCAGGCAGCCGGCGCTGGAGCTGGGGCTGGGGCTGGGTCCGCAGCTGGGACCGGGGCTGGAACTGGCGAGCGGCGCTAACGATGCGAGCTCAGCTAAGTTTTGCTACCTAGCCCAGAACCGCGGCCTGTGCCCGAAGACCGACAGTCCTTTGGAGTCCGTTGCCTGGCAAATGATAGCTTTAAAATGTTATACCAACGTCCCGCGTATTGTAAAACTGCCCCGATTTGCTTTTACCTTATGTTTAACTCTTAGGTTTGTTCACACTTAAAACTGCTTAGCAACATGAATATGATTTGGTCCTCAACCTGTAGATTTTAGTTACATGCTTCCAAGCTAGCTTTAAAGAAATACTCATTTAACGAAACTAAATTTAATTATATTAAATTAAAGCTTTACACTTTTGCGTTCGTTCGTTACTTGTTTAAAGACATTAAAACTTAATTGTCATAAAGGAAAGCTAAATCGAATGTTCAAAATCACAAAAAATACGCAAGCGCCAAGGAATTGTTTGAGAAAAAACTAAAAATCTAATAATATATACACACACATATACATATATATATACATTAAAACATAATTAGTAAAGTACTTTGCTTAAGCGTGAGTATAATTAACAAAAGTATTAAGATAATTTGATTCAAATTGACGACGACAAAATGAAGTTGCAAATTTTTAAAGCGCTTCAAGCAAGTACTAAGCATATGATATATAAGAACGTGTTTGCGTATTAAGCCCAACAAAATGAATTTGCTTGTAGCGCGGTATAAGTAATTATTAAAAAATTGAATAAACACTTACGTTACGTATTATATGCTAAAACATGCATTATATGCATGTTAGACATTTAGAGGGAAGATAAGCAGCCGAACTGCAAAAAGCATAAAACAGACAAAAATCGAGTTAACAAATTCAAATCAATGTTTGTTGAAATGTGCGTGTTTAAATTCAAACATCCGCATAATTGTTACCAATTAAGATTTCATACATTTGGTTACCGTAATAAACACAATTTTTGTATGGCAAGCAAGGAAAACACAATACTTACGAGTAGGGTAATGCCACTTAATTGATAAGCAAAATACATAATAGTATCTAGAGATAACAATTGAACTGGAGACATTATGGTACACAACTAATTATCAGTGTTGTACTATGTGAGTGTCGCAGCTCCACTCAAATTAAAATTGTGTCTAAACAGCTCAAGATCCATTCAGTCTTTTAAACATTGCACTATTTATTTTTGTAAGAGAAAAACTGCAAGTTTTTTAAAAACATACACATTAACAGATATTAAGCAGCTCCCTTTTGCAACGCAAATGGGATTTAAAAAAAAAAAACATCTTTTTAAAAAACAAACAACAAATCAACAAAATACATCTAAATCAACGAAGCTAACTTTAACTACATACATCAATCATATGAGCTGGTAGCGAAACTTTTACATACATATTATACATATATACACAACTATTTTTTAAAACACTTGACAACTATACATACATATGTGTTTTAATTTCACGTATCCATCAGATACGCTTGCATACAATGGTAATCTAATTACAAAACTCTTAACAAAAATAGTAAACAAAGTACGAAAAACGTAAAATTCAAACGGTACAAAGATACAAATATGAAAATTAAAACGAAATACAAATACAAAAAAAAACGCAACAAAATAGAATTAATAATGTTAAACAGTGTTCGCGCACACAAACACACATACATACATAGTACATACTAAATGTAGAGATGATGAAACTTAACGCTAAAAACTAATCTAATGCAGTCAAGTCAAATAAAATTGAAATGTAAGTACAAGTTACAAGAATAAATGTTAGACTAGAGCGATGTTTGCGAGCAAGTCAAAATGTAAAGATATTCCTAAACATACAAGACATATTTGAGAAATAAACGAAATGTTAAAATTCAATGTTAAACCACTGTCGAACAACTCAAGCTTAAAAGCTTAACTCCAAACTGTGTGTGAGAGTTGTCTGTGTTGTGTGAGCGTGTGTGAATGAAATGAGTGATAATTCTACAAGCAAAAACAGAACAGCTGTTTATTTCAGTTCTCTCAGTTGGCGCGATAATAACAATATTGCAAGTGCCTTTCCATTCAGACAGTCCGAACGGAAAACAACGCACTTCGACACAAAATTTTAAGATAAGAGGACTTAAGTCTTGAGTCAACATTTATCAATCAAAAAAGCAGGTAAGCTATAAGATAGGCGAGTTATGCAAAATGAAATTGTAAAAATTGCGATCTAAAATTTATCAAGACCAGGAGCCAAAAACAAAGCGGAATACTTGACACAACTGTTGAGTTTGCAACGGCTCTTTGTTCTGTTTTTATACGCTTGACTCATGAGCTTTTCATGACTACTACACTTCCACTTATACATATGTATATATGAAAATGCATTTTGATTCGCCGAGACAGGTATCATTGTAAGGGGCTTTAAATGTGCCGCATTTCTACTTTACGCTTCACAGTGAGCACTTCTCTTACTAATCGCAAGTCTTTCTCAGCTCCCGCTTGACAATGTTTATCGGAAGTAGAGTCGTATTCCTGCTGCTGATTGCCTATCTATCCCTGAGCCATACGCAGGCCTACTCGGCGCTTCAGGATGCCCGAATTATTGCCGAGTATAAGCAGCAGCTGGATTTGAACCACGCGAAGATTGCGCGCGAACTGGTTAATCGTGCCAATTGGGCTTCTGTGGGCAGCATTTCGACGAACCGCGTTGTGAAAGACTATCCCATGGTCAATATCATATCGGTTGATGACAACAGTGAAGCGGGTGAATCGACGGGCGTAATACGCTTTTTGCTAACCGACCTGGATTTCACGGGCCCGGATTGGCAAAACAACAACAAGGTGACGTTCATGTTTACGGATGAACAAACCCTCAAGTGCAGGAATGCCAACAGGGACCCCATGGAGCCGACATGTGCTCGAGTCATAATCAGCGGTCAAGTTAAAAAGGTCGGTATTGATCAACCTAATTTGGATATCAATATAAATGATGTTTAATTAAACAGCTTCCGAAGAATACTGCCAGCTATACTTCCGCGCTCAACGTGTTTATCAAGCGTCATCCAGCGGCGGTTAATTGGATAAAGGGTAACTAAACAAATGCTTAAAGTAAATTCAATTTGATACTCATTTCATATTTTATAGAACATGATTTCTATCTGTGCGAACTCGACATACAAAACATATTTGTCCTGGACTTCTATGGTGGTCCGCACCAGGTCCCTGCCTCAGATTACTACGCCATAAAGATTTAAGTACTGATTATCGTTATACCCATGTACATATTTACTTATGTATATGTATAATAACAGATGACGCGCCCGTCTTTTGTTTATAACCCAAGAAAACAATATGTTAAATGATAAGCAAACTTGTGTCATTGAACAGCCATTTGGTTTTTCTGACTTATCACTTCCATTCTTTCCCTCTGCCTTTCTTGTCTCCTTTTCTCTTTTTCTATGACTTTTTTGTGATATAAGGTTTTGCGAAATAAGGATAACTTTGGTAAACAATGACATATCAGGGAAAATGTGACTTAAAGATAAATAAAGGTTTTATTAAAGGAACAAACAACAAGAGCTTTTTATATGTGGTTGCTAAAGTCTTAAACAATCAGCTCCTAAATTGTAACTCAAATGTTGCATTGGAAGTTGCATTCCAGACTGTGATATAAAATCGTTCTGCATTTAAGTCATTTCATTGGTATCAATATTTGGTAAAAATACTTACAGCAAGACCTCCCCACAAACAAAGCCAAGAAAGCTTTGAAATTTGGAATATATATTATTTAACTTTTAGTTAGTTTTCATTGGTAATATAATAAATGGATTCGAAATTAGACTTTCAGCAGGTTACGCGTGTGTGCCCGGCAACACGCATAGGGTGGCATCAATTTTCTGCAGTTGGGGCAAGATGTCGCGTAACTTGGAACGGTAGCGTACATCGGTCGCCACTGGATTGTGCTCCAAGTAGATGGTCTGTAAGGACTTGTTCATCTTGAGCACCTCGAGGTTCTTCCAGTTGTCGATGCCATTGTCGTTTAACCAGATCTCCTCCAGCTGCTCGAGCGCATCTAAGTTGCCAATTACCTTCAATCGGTTCTTGGCCAGATCGAGTGTGTCCAGGTTTTTGTTCTCGGACAGGTTCTCAATGGTTTCAATGCCGTTCTCTGATATGTAAAGCTCTTTCAGATTGGTCAGCTTTTCCAAGTTTTCAATTTTAATAATCCGATTTGCTTGCAGGCTGAGTATCTCTAGGTTGACCAGAGTATCAAGATTTTCAATTTTGGCAATCTTGTTCTTGCCCAGAAACAGCTGTCGCAAGTTCACTAATGTCTCGATGTTCTCAATTTTCTTTAGCTTGTTGTCGCCCAGCTCCAACATAGTCAGATTTGTGAGCATGCCAACGTTCTCGATAACGGTAAGCTTGTTAGCCACGAAGTAGAGCTTCTCGAGATTTAACAGCTTGTCCAGGTTCTCGATTTTGGTCAGCCGATTGAAGCTGAGGTCGAGTATTTCCAGGTTAACAAGCTTGTCTAGATTCTCAATTTTTGTAATCTGATTGTCGTACAGTTCCAGCTCCACAAGCGTCTTCAGCATCTCCAGGTTCTCAATCTTCTTGATCAGATTCCATCGCAGATACAATCGCTCGATCTGTTTGAGGGGCTCGAAATTCTCTAGCTTATCGATGCGGCGATGATTCAGATCCAGCTCGTAGCAATCGGGATCAATCATCACGATTTCCTCAATTGAAGCCACCAACTCTCCTGGTATTATTTGCATACCGGCTGTTGGCTTAGCATCTCCACTTTTTGGGATTGCACTATCGCCATCAGCCATACTCATAAGAATGCTTTTGTTTATTTTATTTGATTTACAAAATTTAGTAAATTGGAAATGCCGCCTGGCCTGCTCGTCGATTTTCTGTTTTTTCGCTGAATGTTATACAGTGTTGTATAATAGCAAAATCGAAACCGCAGTGTTGCGAATGATTCCTGCCAAGGTATACGCAGCTCATAAGAGTTGTGACTAGTCGAAATATGTGTCTGTGTCAATAAGTTTTCTTTTGTTATAATGTTTTGTCATAATGTGACAGATATTTATAAATAGTTTTCGTTATTGAAATAAGCAAAATAGATATAACCTTAAGCGGTTAAAAACCGATAATTTTGTAAATACAATTTTATTATTGCATTGCTACATACATTTTTCTTATTCTGTTATTTGATTAGTCAGCGTACCAGGCTCAACAGCTGTTAATTGGTATTTTGCGCTTTTATTACAACGCGTGCGGCGTTTTATCTAAAGTTTAAAAGAAAATTTGAGTGTATGATTAAATTAAAATGTCCTGAATGACGAGCCTTATGGCTAGTTGAGTTGCTGCTTTTTGCTTCCATTGACGATTTGCCAGACATTTTGCATTTACCGAGAAGTTAAACGAACATCATGTCGACAGGA
The DNA here is from genome assembly GCA_004143845.1 of Drosophila lacertosa. Classification (NCBI taxonomy): domain Eukaryota; kingdom Metazoa; phylum Arthropoda; class Insecta; order Diptera; family Drosophilidae; genus Drosophila; species Drosophila lacertosa. Next base: position 7,592 of record SCDZ01000897.1, on the reverse strand, counting down.
TTAAAGTGTCGCAATTGTGGATCTAATGAGATCGAGGAGGATAATGCGCGCGGCGATCGCGGTAGGTGCCTCGACAAGCGATTATCTCTTTTAATTAACTGAAATAATGCAAGCTTTTGATTTTAGTCTGCATGAACTGTGGCTCAGTGCTGGAGGATTCGCTTATTGTATCCGAGGTGCAATTTGAAGAGATGGGCCATGGTGCCGCCGCCATTGGACAGTTTGTTTCCGCTGAGTCCTCTGGTGGTGCCACCAACTATGGCTATGGCAAATTCCAAGTAGGCTCGGGCACAGAGTCACGCGAGGTGACCATCAAAAAGGCCAAGCGAGACATTACGCTGCTTTGCCAGCAGCTGCAGCTGACCCAGCACTATGCGGACACAGCTCTCAATTTCTTCAAGATGGCTCTTCATCGCCACTTAACGCGCGGCCGCAAAAGCACCCACATTTATGCAGCGTGCGTATACATGACCTGCCGCACCGAGGGCACATCACGTAAGTGACAGACATGTTTTGTAGTTTGTGGCTTCTAACACATATTCCAATTAATAATGTTATATGTTTACAGATCTGCTGATTGACATAAGCGATGTACAGCAAATCTGCTCCTACGAGCTTGGTCGCACTTATCTGAAGCTGTCACACGCCCTTTGCATCAACATCCCATCAGTCGGTAAGTTTCATCTCAATTTTATGTAAATATTGGTTTTTATTTAACTGCGCCGTCATTGTCAGTCAATTGTCATGCTCAAAAAAATAGTTTTTTATTGAAAGCCGCGCAAGTGAAATAAAGCAAGGTAGTTATCTCCAGTTTACAAAGATTTTTAAAAAGAATATTAACATAAGGAGTGACAAATAATAAAAGGATAGCAGGTGATTGAAAAGTAGGAAGGAATGTCACATAGAAAAAAAGTAATAGCTATAAGAGAGGTAGTTGTACCTTCCATATTTGGTATCCTTATTATATTTTCGCCCAAAAACCCACTAACTATTTTCTTCGAAAGTTATTTAAATTCGAAAAAATCTAATAATGTATTTTATTGGTTAATAGTCATAATACATAATTCAAAGAGTCATATTTAATATAGGATAACATTCGTCTTAATTATATATATAAAAACGTTTGTTTTTATTTAAAAAGCAAAAATCAGTACAATTTCCAAAGAAACGAAAACTTGAACAAAATTATCATTGTTGCGTAGTGCACCCTTGAAAGGTTGGTGCAAAATTGGTAGGTTCCATTCATAATAGGAAAGGCTTTAATATGTGTTTATTTGCATATATGTATATACTATTTGAATATTACGTAATCAAGTTTGAAATTGGATATATCTGGCTATGAACCATTCCAAAAAGAACAAGAAAAGAAATGCAACTACAAATGCACACTACAGGATTATACATAAGATAATGTTTGCGCATGTATAAATATATATTGTTTGTTAAGAGTTCTGCCGACCCTAACTCTAATTAAGTGTGTATATCATTTCATTTTCAACTTGGCTTTCAAATATATATATATACTCTTTAAGTGTATATAGTATATATCCGTACATCTGTATATGTCTAGTATATGCTGGCAAAAAATATGTTTGTTTTGCATTTAATTTTGTTAAGAATATATATGTTTAGTTATCATTAGCTTGACTGATTGCCCGTTGTTCACTTGCTTATTGAAGATGCCTCCGTTTATCTCATTTGCTGGTATTCGCAACTCAGGTTTTTGGAACGTATATAGTTTGAGTATAGGTATAGGGGTGTATATGGTCAACTTCTATGGGTTTACGCTTTTGAATTTAAAATATGTTTGTAGGCATTTAACAACAGACTATGTTTTTTTTGTATATATATATATAGAACTATGTACTACGAAAACTAGAGCACTCTACAGTATCATAATATAATATAATAATATATATTAACTATATATATATATATATATATTTATTTATATGCTGTATCATGCTAATATCGCTTTTCTTAAAAATCCAATTTGCTTTGTTGTGTTGCACTGAAAACCCATGAGTTTCGATTTTGTGTTTGTTGTTGTTGCATTTGTGTTGGTCTCCTCTGTTGTTGTTGCTGCTGCTGGCGGTAGTAGCAGGCGCCCTGCCATTCCGCGCAGTAAAGCTGCGCGCATCAGGTATTGCTACCATCGCTGCTGGGCGCCGTGCTGCCAACTGGCAGATCATCAGCGGCATTGTTAGCAATGTTGCTCGTATTGCCGGCAGCTGCTCCATTGCTACCGTTTGATACGGTTGGTGTGGCTCCTATAGGCGTGGCGCATATTGAGCTTGTGGGCGAGTTTAAGGCGGTGACTGTTGTGGGTCCGTAAAAGATAAGTTCGGGTATCTGGCCACCCTGCACCCCTGTGCCGTTGGTGCTCTCCGACGAGCACTGGAATTGGAATGTTACATTGCCCATCAGCACTTCGGACATGCCCTCTTGACCGAAAAAGCTCAGCTCGATGCCATCCAGTATAACCGATGCAGTGTAGTACCATTCTGGCTCAATTTGTATGGGATTCTCGAAGAACACGTGAAATGTGTTGCTCGAGCCATCCGAAAAGAATTTTGTGTCGTTCTCTGCCAGCGTGCGGCCCAAACGTTTCAGCTCAATCTTTACATTGTAGTTAGCCGCACCCGTCGAAGAGCCGTACAGGCCAAAGCCCACAATAAAAATTCTATAGCAAAGGTAAAAAATATGCAAAATTGATTTAATTATCTATTTTTTATATATACTTTTATTCTTTACTCACCTGCGATCCACCGAAAACTGTATGGAATCACATCGACCGCGGTAACGCCACTGATTTGAGCGATAGGCGCAAGATTGAAAGCGATGGCAAACTTGAGTTTTGAGACCTGCACGAGGTCGTGTAGGAAAGCCAAGTGTAGGCTTTGTTTTGGCCGTGAAATGCAAGAACATATCAATTGTCTCTTGGGATGTGAGTATGCCTGTTTGGGCAACACCATTAGCAAACTCCTCAAGCGTCATGGTTGGTATGCGTATTAGATGCAAAGCCTGGCCTAGAACTCGGCGCTTGTTGGGCGACGTTTCGTCTATGCTCATTTTTTCGCAGGCATTCATTGCCCAATTGAGTGCCGCCTCAAATAAATGTATCTCCTTGCAGTTCAGCGTTTCGCGCGACAATATCGACTCGAAAGTCTTGAGGTCAATGTCCACAAAATCTTCGGACTTAACCGCCATCTCGGCCTGGGCATCTATCACTTCCCAGCAACGCTGCATCAGTTCGGGCTCCTCGAAAAGACGCGATTGACTGAGAAGTAGGCATGCGTTTTTTGCCGTCAGCTTAACTTCTAGATAATTGACGCAAGCTCGCGCCAAATGTGGCACAATATACTTCTTGGCTGCATACAAAGTGGCCAGTATGTGTTCAGGTTCCAGTTTGATTTCATCACAATAGAGATACCTAAAGTGAATTTCGATGTGTTAGATATTGGCCAGATTTACAAAGATTTGGCTTGCTTACCTTAGCAATGTTAGAAAGGCTGTGGGCTCCACATCGGGCACCTTGATTTCCTGCTTGTTCTCAGCCAAGCCGCCGTAGAACATCGCATAGAAGACAGAGCTGCCCGTGGCGAGTATGTACTTGTGTGCGGGTATAGTTTGTATGGGATCGAAATCTATTTACATTTTTAAGTGGAATGCAATAAATTTATTACGTAATGCTTCTCATGAGATCCGAAATAACCTACCGAACTCGCTGCCCACAATGAACTTGACATCCGACAATAGCTCGTTGTTAAACATAGCCGCATTACGCTCCAGCACGGTTGCCTTGCTGGCCTGCCAGTTCGGGTCGGCCGTGTCGATTGCATTGGAGGCGCCAACAGCGGCATAGCTGCTATTTGTGCCAGCTGCGCATACATACGAGCCGCTGCCGCTGCTGGGCGTTGACGTTGCATTGGCTGCGCTGGCCGCAGCCGCTGCTGAGGCAATGGCCGCAGCTGCAGCTGAACTGGAGGGCAGACAAAATGTGGTTGGACTGCTGCCGCTGTTGACGTTCAGAGCACCGGGCGATGCCAAAGGCGAAGATGGCGCACTTATCGGCTGTGTTATTTGTATATTATGATCGGCGGCACTGCCTAGACCACCCGCACCTGGAGAGGTGACTGCGGCGCCGCGCTGCTGTTGCTGCTGCTGATTATGCGGCGGCGAGTGCAATATTCCATTGCCATTGTTAAGCGTCTCCACTGCAATAGAGAATTGTTACAAATATTGCTTTAGGCATAACTCTCTATTTATATCTAAACCATGCCCAACCGAACTCCGCCAGCTTCTGCAGAATTCGCTGCACCATTTGGAAACCAATCGTCGCCTCGACTTCACATCCGCTACTGGGCTAGTTCCCAGCGGTGTCCCTATTCGCCGTAGCTGCAGCAATGGCGGCTCCCTTCTAAAACGCTCCCCCATATCAGAGGCAGCAACCGTAAAGTGGAGCGTCCAAAAATAGCAGCGCGGATGCTGCTGTTGCTCTTGTTGCTAAATCTGCAGCTCGCGACTTTTAGCACGGACACAAAAGCAGCTTATTTTCTGTGTGTCTCCCAATATTAATGTATGTTTTATGTGTGTGCGTATATGTGGGTCTGTTTATGCGAATTTTTGTTATTTTTTTTGTTTTATTATTAATGTGAGAATTATGTGATTTTACTATTAGAGATCCAGACAAATCAACAAGTAAATATCAATAAACAAAATTCAAAAACACTCCCTTACGCCCCATTCAACTGCCACACACATACCACAACAGTCGTCGCCTGTTTTGTGGAAAATCAATAACACACACACACACATATACGTTAGCGTACAAATACGACGCACCTGATCTTTTGTGTTTTTAGCAGCACTTTTCTTACCATTTATCCAGCCGCCGTTAACTTGCGAATGTGACATGGATTCTTGATTGCGTTTGCTGGTTGACTTCAGAGAAAATCGATTCAAGGCGTTGTTGTTATTGTTGCTATTATTACTATTACTATGGCTATTGCTGCCGCTGGCCATGACTACGTTTTTTGTTTGTATTGTTTGCACACAAAGTTAGAGAGTGGAAAAGTTTGTGATGCGACTATTTAGCAATAACGTTTTATGTCTACTCCAGTTTAACTATAAATTGTGTGCATGCACTTTGTGTTTTGATAAGTGGGAGACATTTTTAATGTAATTTTAAATATGAAAAATCCAACGTTATCGGCTTGAAAGAACTTGTAGCAGTCGATTGTTTTGAGAATCGATGGACTGTGGCGGTAAGTCGATTAACAATTCACAACATCCACAACAGCGATGCATTCGGGTGGTTCGTATCATAGCAATCAGCTTTTTAGTATATATCAACGCGCGTGTTTTGAATTAAAATTAGCTGAATTTCAATTTACTTTTTGTCTGTTTCGCAAGCGCTTTGGGCCGTATTTCATTGATTATATCATGGTCGGGGCTAATATGTATTTCCGTCATGCCAATTGGAAATACCGCGCTAGCGCTCTCGCGCACTTGTGCTGCCCCATAAAAAAACGTCAATGCGTACGTGCGACCCAAGCGTTACCACAGCCTTGTGCAGCAGCAGCAGCGACAGGCGGTAGCATCGAAAACAGCATCATGTACACATATTAGCCCATGCTTTTAGTTTTTAAACTTGACTCATATTTTATGTTTGAATACAGCTATTGATTATTGTTGAGCTGCGTGCATATTTAATATGACCACCAAAATTTGAACTTGAAATCGATTTGGTTGCTTGTTTGGTCATCGTTGCTGTCATCGCTGAAGGTTTGTTGATGGCTTAGCACACGAAAAACACAGACACACACGCACACACAACCGATTTGTACAAATTTAACACCAGCACACACACGCACACATACAAACCAGTTTCTGCTTCTGAGCAGCCGGCCGAGCCACGAAAGAAATCGACAAAAAATGTTGTTGACCTTTAGGCCAACAAATTTTCAATTGACAGCTTCCTACAGTTTTCCCGCCTGCCCAATACTCACTGTTGCGCTGGCGCTGCTGGTGCTCCACGTGTTGTTGATGTTGTTGTTGCTCGGGCGGCGGCAGCTCCTCGTTTTCGGGAACGCGTGCCGCGTATTCCGGCTCATAGTTGTGCGCATAGGCGCTGCCCCAATGGCCGGCAAAGTCGTCCTCTTCGAGCGTTAACAGGTGATCCAGCACCTGCACGCCCCGTTCGAGGGGACCGTGAAATTTGTTAATTAGCTCGGAGAGACGCAGATTGAGGCCGTAGCTGGCGCCGTTGACGCCTCTTGGCGTCGTCGTATCGATCGCCCAGTAGAAAAGATGACGTCCCAGATGACTGCTCAGATGGTTTGCAAAGGCCTCGATCATCTTCGTAGCATCATCGCAGCCACATGTGGCATGTTTCAAAACGCACGCTCCTCGTTCCCGACTCCCACGGCTCTGGCACTGCAACTAATCAAAAGCAAACCGTTTAGTTATATAACATTATATTACAGTCAGTGAACTCGCACACGCTCTCTCTTTCGTTGCGCCTAACGTTGCCTGTCTCTCTAACCCCAAATCTCAATTTGCGGTTTCTTTGCTGCACTTTCACTTCAACTTCCACTTCCACTTCCCATTCCCATTCCCATTTTCATGCTCATTTCCACACGCATTTGTTGCTTTTTGGATTAGCCACAGGAAGCAAATGCGAGTAGCTCGGCCTTGGAATTTATTTTATTATTTTTTGGGTCGCTCTGCGCTCTCACGTAATCTGATCTCCGATTCCCTTTCACAGACAGAATCCACACCTGTCGTCACAATGCCAGGCTGAGGAAATTATGCAAGCGGCTACTTTTAATTGGCAGCAATGCGAACTCCGTAACCAAAACAAAACGGCGACACTACAAACACAAACACACTCGCACACACTGGACAACAGATTTTGTGGTGTCATGCTGCTGACGATCTGCTCGACGCTCGACACGCTGACTGCCATTGTAGGCGTGGCAGACGACGCTCGACACGCTGACTGCCATTGTAGGCGTGGCAGAGGCGGGCGGGGGTGCGTTTAACAATCAACGCCGCTCCGCGAAAATCTAACAAATTATTTATGGCACCCAATGAAGTTTTGGCATGCGGCTGAATTTGGTAGAGTTTGATCTTGAAACTAATTATGATATGTCATTAGACGAAGCTTATTTTGATGAAACTAATTTAAGTTATTTGCACAAGTCTGATATTATTGAAAAAAATATATTTATATTTATTGCCAACCAAGTGTTGACTAAACTTAGTCTCAATTGTTCAAAAATGACAATTATGAAGTGAGAAATTTAAAAAAAAATTTGGGATTAGTTGGCATTAAGGGCTGCATGACTTCGCGATACTCTGCTTAAAAAATATTGTAATAAGAAGTGATAAAGTAATTAAGGTCGCAGAATATTTATTTAGTGTTGCTATATACTATATAATAAATAAGTAGTCTCTATAAGTATGTACATATATAGTGTACAGAATACAGTATATATTATTTATATATCACATGTCAGTCAGGCACATTTTGCAGTTTATGCGAAATGCATTTTACGGCTTGACAACCAAGTCACGTTTAGTATGCA
>SCDZ01000896.1:0-42132 GCA_004143845.1 Drosophila lacertosa | reverse complement strand
TATATATATATATATATATATATATATATATATATATATATATATAAATGGGTGCCAAAAACATTTTTACGAAACTACTATTAATTTGACCATATTTACAGTTGCAGTCGTATTAATACTATATATATTTATATGAATATAATATTTATTTATTTTTAGCAGAACTTTTAAAAGTAATCACTGTAAAGATTGCATGAGAGAAGAAAATGTATTTAATATAAAATTAAGATAAATTTAAAAAGAAAACTAAAGCAACTAATATCCAGAAAGGAAGTCGAACAGAACAATAAAATTTAAAAGTGTTTTTTTTCTGCGACAAGCTTGAAAACAACACTAATCGTTTGTTTATATAAGCGTATTGGGATTTTTCCGCCCTTTTCACTTAAGCGCGGTCTGGCAACGCTTTTAACGCATTTGACGGCAACAACTGTACCGTTATCTGCCGCTAGTTGGTTAAATATTTGAAAAGGGCAACGTGAATTGGGTGGTGGGGGTGGATTGGGTGAATTGGGGGGATTCTGGGATCCATTTCAGGCAAATAAAACGTAATGTGGCGCTTAAAGGGTCGACTAAGTGGCCAATTGGGTTTGCCATATGCATATGATGTTGTTGTTATTGTTGTTGTTATTGTTGCAGCTTGCTGCCAAGTGTTTAGCCGCCAAGTGGCCCTTCAGGCAGTCTAACTGCAATGCCCGTGCAAAAGGGGGCGGGGCATGGGCTTGGGCCATTTGCCACATTGTTAAAAATACATGCATAAATAAATGAGGACGCCGAATGGCGACAAATTTGCGTAATTCCAGCGCCAACAACAGCAGCAAGAGGGACGGGCTTGCTTGACTAGACGATACCCTATAGATAGCTGAGTGTATATATGTACATATTTATAAGTAATATATAAGGTTTTCTGTAGCTTTATTGAATATGGAATTTTATATATTTTTATATTTTTTTTATCTCTGAAAATCTTTAAAATATGCCTAAAAAACTAAGTTGTGTAATCGATATTTATCGATAATAAGGAAATAAATGTATATATATATATATATGTACATATAAATAAATGTAAATTATATATATCGAGTTTTTTATAGTATTTAGGCTTTCTGATTGGTATAGAAATGGATTTTGGAAAGAAAGAAAAAGTAATCGATATCCTTAAACAAGCTTTATTAACTTATTATTGTATAATATTATCAACACACTCTAAATGCAATTTTAAATACCACAATATGCCTGTAGCAAGCCTGTAAAGCCCTCTGTCACGCTTTTACAGGGTATACTGCACAGCTCAGTTAAATGGAAACGAACCAATTCTCACCCTTTTGTCGCTTGCATTATTAGCCACCTTGGCGATTTACTCGATATTGGCAATCAACACGAGCTACCTCCCGTTTTCCCCGCCCCACCCCCTTTTCCCACCACCTCCCACAAACACTCTATGTGTATATGTATATTATAATGTATATACTTTTTGACACGTGTGTGTAAAATTGGGAAAATTGTTTGCGCTGTAATTGCAAATTTATTCGTAATGAAAAAATAATTAAAAATTCATTTAAAACGCAATTTGGCAGCCCTAAACAGGCAGCGGCTGGCCACACTGGCGCACCTGGGCTCTATATACGTGTAATTTGGCAACGTTGCCAACAACAACAGCACGCTCAACTTATGACCGATAAAGTTAACAAAGCCAAAGCCAAGTATTTGGGCAAGTTTTAGTTATTGTTCTGAGCACCCTCGATGCAGTTGCTGCTGTTGCTGCTGCTGCTGCTGACAGTGTTGACAACGAGGCGCAGCAACAATATCAGTTATTGAAAGTTTTTTTTTTGGGTTTGCTGCTCAGTTTTTTTTTTTGGGGGGGGGGGGGGTTTGCTGCTGACAGCTTTTTTGGGGGCAGCCAACTTCGACCAAAGCTGAAATCAGAATAACAGAGAGAGACAGCGATACAAAAGGAGAAAGAGAGAGAGAAAGAGAGAGACAGAGTAAGGTAAAGTCCAGCTAAAAGTTTTGCTAGCAAAGAATAAAAACATGAATTAGCTTTGCTTCAAATGCAACGTAGACTTAAAAGCAGCTGAAATGTGCCACAAATCGAATTTGAGACAATGTGGAAAGCACAATTGAAATGTGGCAACATTGTGTGTGTTCATTGAAATGTGGAAACACAGCGAGAGCTGTTCGAGGCTTTGAGCTGCTTTCAACACATGTCAAGACACAGAAAGAGTTTTTAAAAGTTAAATTATCCAGGCTATTTAAGAACTAGTGAAATTTAGCAACAGTGTAAGCTGAGCTAAGCTTATATATATCATTCAAAATGATAATATTCAAACTTGAAGCTTTAATTATGGTCTACAGTGAGCTTTTGTGACAATGCGCTGTTGCCACACCTCTCAGTCATGTAATTTATTTATAAAATGTAGAAAATATGGCAACACTGTAAGCTAAATCTTAATTTTTAAAAAAGTCTAAAATACATTTAAAGAACAATTATTTGCGTTCACCTTTTTAACTTAAACGGAACTGGTGAAATCTGGCAACAGTGTATTGTACTGAATGAAAACACAACTGTACTGTCTGGCTGCAAGAGGACGCCATTTTGCCAACTTGCGCTGCGCTTGACCAAAGCCAAAGTGGCAGAAACAAAAGGGGATGCGACTTTTTTTTTATCTGTTTATCTGCCGCACTTGAGTTTGTCAAAAGCAATTGTTTAACTTGGCTTGAAACACACACACACACACACAAACACATACACAACACTCGCACACACACTCGCTGGGCACACAAACTGGAACAAAGAACGCACGTCAAACGCAACTGACCAAAGCGGCCAACTGAGAAACTCGATGGTGCAAGGCTTTTCCTTCTTTTTTGGCTTTTCAAAACAACAGCAGCAGCAGCAACAACGTCAACACATTTCGAGGCCATTTGCTTCGCATCGCTGACCACAAATAACCAAGCTGTGTTTATTTCCGTGCCCCATTCTGCGGTTCGAAACAACATCTCCTGCTGCAGTAACAGCAACTGCTGCAGTCTGGGACATTGAGTTATGTTCTCTCAACTCGTGTGTGTGTGCCTTTAAGGAAATGCAACTTCAGCAAGAGCAGCCGTCGTGGCATGTGCGTAATGACAGATACCCGAGAGTAGCAGCAAATAGTAGCTGCCCCTGTCCACACTTCAAACTGGGCGCTCTCTGTGTAATGCCAGACGGCATTTGGAGCCTAACAATAGCTCCTAAATTCACAATGACATTTACATGTGTCGCAATCAAGCAGAAGATGCCGCAGAGGAAGATGAATCAGTGGCTGAAGATGACAACAAAGTGGCTTCGAAAGTAAAACTTGGAAGTGGGAAATGGGAAATGCAGGCGGGAAAAGGCGCTCATAAGTGGAACGGGAAAAAGAAATATGAAAGTGACAAATAGGAATGGAATGTTAAAAAGGAATTTGAAAATAGGCATTGGAAAATAAATTTTGAAGTGTCAATTGGAAGCGGACATTTGAAACTGGAAACGGCAACTGAAAAAGGAAGTTAAAACTGGAAGTGGAAACTACTGAAAACTGGAAACTGGATGTGGAAACTGGAAGTGGAAACTGGATGTGGAAACTGGAAGTGGAAACTGGAAGTGGAAACTGGAAGTGGAAACTGTAAGTGGAAACTGTAAGTGGAAACTGTAAATGGAAACTGTAAGTGGAAACTGTAAGTGGAAACTGGAAGTGGAAACTGAAAGTGGAAACTGGGAACTGAATGTAGAAGTGGATGTAGAAACTGGAAAAGGAAACTATATCTATGAATATATACTCTAAAATTAAACTGGCAGTAAAAACTAAAAGTTGAATCTGGAAGTAAAAACTTGTAGAGGAAACTGGAAGTGAAAACTGGAAACTGTTTATATGTATGTATGTGCATATGTATACTCAAAAATTTCTATGTACTGAAATATGTCAACGTCGCCGCCTGTGAAGTGTGGCACCAATGCGATGCTGCCATCGACAAATGCGCTGTAAATTCCTCTGACTATTAGCTGTCCATCTCCTAGCGACCAGATGCTCAATTGCAAAAGCCGATTAAGCGGCCAGCAACAGTCATCACCATCATCATCATTATCTTAGTTATCACTATGGCAATCATCGTTATCATCGTTATCAGCAGACAGCTGCAGCTGCAGCTGCAGTCCCAAACCATCGCTGACAGTTGGCAGTCGACTGTCGCTAACTGTCAGCCAAATGGCAAATGGCCCAAATGGCTCCAAAATGGCCCCAAACTGGCCGCCTGCCTTGGCAATGGGCGAGAAGTGTGTGGGAATTAAGTGCAAGTGCGAGATGAATGAAGTCCCCGACAGTGGATAAGCCGTGACATTCGCCCAGCTTTCGCCATTGCGTCCCGCAACTGGCCATCTAATTTTCAGCCCAACCCAACCCAGCCCCGCCCAGGACCTCCGCCCCTTTAAGGGCTCCGCCCAGGCGCTGCAATCAAGTCGCATGATTGCTAAGCAGCATTATGCCATTTATTGCCACAACAACTCCCACAAAAGGATCCGATGCACAGTTTCCTTGTGCCGCCAGTGCTGACATCGTTTAAGAATTAAGGCTACATTTAAATGGCAAATAATTGGTGCATAATTGGTAAATATGAATTAGAAATCTGCTATGCTAATAATTTGATATAGTTAAAAATTATTATATATAAATTTCAAAAATATGTTTATTACGAGAGATTCAGGTTCAAATCTAAAACTTGTTCTTGGATGTGATATCTTAAACAAATGATGGATTGTCTTAAAACTAAGTTATACTTTAAATATAATTAACAATATTTAGAAATATTTTTATTTATCAACATTTATAATAATAATAGTTGCCTTAAGAAAGAATATAGACAGTATTTTTAAAAAAAACTTATATTCTATTTAGCTAAGCTAAACTCAAAAAGTTGCTAATAATATAAATAAATTTTTGAGTATTCTTTGATCATAGCAAGTTCATCAACAACAAGTTTCTAACAAACCAAAACGACGCAACCAATATACCCTTTAGTCACTCTGTGAACAGTGTATTAAAAAGCTAGCTTTACTTATATGTAAAGTGCTTTAAAAAAGCTAGATTTTAACAGGAATTATGGTCGAATTGGCTGCACTGAAAGCAGCTGCCTGGCAAAAACTCGCTCGACAAACTTTGCAACGCGCGCTGCGGCTCCGAGCCCTGTTACCTACGCTCTTTCTCACTCTCTCACACACTCTTCTTTTTCTTTCTCTCCCCCTCACTCGTTTTCGCATTCATGGGACCTGCCACACAATATGCTAAACACTTTGCCGCTTCCAGCAGCGGCAGCCAATGCCCACCTGGGTTTTGGGCTTGGCCCGGCCCCCCCCGCCCCCCCCCCCCCCCTCCCCTCTCTGTCCTCCCACTTTACACCCTCTCGTTAGGACGCAGCTCGTCCTGCACTTAGTTCTATTATCCGCTTTGTTTGGCCATTTTTCTTCTTTCAATTTTTCTATTTGCCTTCGCCTGCGTTTTGCTAATTTCGCACGGCCACAATAAAAGCCAATGGCTAAAAAGCTGGCTGGTTGGTTGCTGCGAGAAAATGAAAATATAAATTGGCTGCGGCTGCACTGAGCGAAAATTAGCTTTAAAGATAAACCAAAGGGCAAAGATAAATGGGAATGAAAATCGATTTAAAGACAATTTCAGGGAGAGGCTGCGAATTTCAATTCGTTTGCCCAGCGCTCTTTGTGGCTTCATTAGCGCCATTTGCTGTGAGAGTCGAAAAGGGTTTTGATTAACACCCCGACGAACCCGAATCGGAACTCAAACACAGTTAAAGCCAAAGCCAAAGCCAAAGCTACAGCCAGCGGCCAAAAGCAAACCCAAAGCCAGCTAAAAACGAACCTCGACGCAATCAAGGCAAATGGATTTTAATTAATTTTGCCGGGCAGCACAAAATTTTTAATTAAGAAACTTGAAACGTCACTCGCTGCAAATGCACAACTGCAGCAACTGGAACAAAAGTCTGCTGCAAGGCATTTTCCAAATGCAAATGCATTGTTCCAGCTAACTCTAGTTCGGACTCTGTGGGTTTTAGCCCATTTTGGCCATTTTTTGTTTTTTTGGTTGCACACAAATCCCACAACGCATAGTCGGCTCTATTTGTGTGTGTATGTGTGGGTGTGTTTGAACGGGGTGGCAACTCTATTGATGGGTCCCAGTGATGGTTAAGCTCAATAGACTATAATTGGCCAAATTGAACTACGGCTCAGAATTTGGTAAGGGAACCCGATTTAGCCTGATTTTGTTTCACATTTACCACAAATAGAATTTATTTCACATTATTAACTTTCAATGTTCGAAATCGAATAATAATATAAATTGAATTTTTATGTTGGAATATGATTTACTTTATTTTAAATAAATGCTGTTTTATAATAAAGTTTTATTTTTTAGAGTGTAAGTTTCATGTTTAACTTTTGTAACGTTAAAAAACAAATAGCTTAAGTATTTCTGAAATATTTAATTCTAAATGTAATTAAGTTTGCCATAAAGAAAGTTTCTATATTCCATCGGATTATTTTCTAATTGTGTAAAAAATATTTTCTATTGTTTAGGATACAATACCTGGTTCAATATTTAATGCATCCATAAACTTAAAAAAAGTTCCATCTTTAATATCTTCTTGGGCTTTTATTTACATTTATTAACTAAATAAATAATAATAATATAATATTTCTTCTGATTCTTTTTCAAAATTGTATAATTAGTTTAAATGATTAAAGATTAATTAGATTCTTTTTGTATATTCCTCTTAGATTATATTTTACTCCGATAACTATTTTATTTATATATAGTATGTATATTGATAGGTCTATTTATAATACAATAAATGCCAATTAATTCTTTCCAATTAACTTTAACGCAAATTAAAAGTATTTTTAAATATGTATATTTATATATAAATAGATTTTAAAGAAAATATGAGCTCATTTACTTTTACTTTACATTTCGATTGTTTCTAGTGCTGGACTGCCAGGTGGGCGACTGGGGGGCGTGGAGCGAGTGTGACAAGAGCTGCGGCGCTGGGATGATGACGCGCACGCGTCAAGTCCTGCAGGCCGCACAGAATGGGGGCAAGCATTGCCCAACGCTGATGCAACAGCGCGCCTGCCAAGGTTATCGCTGTCACGGCCATCGCGATAAGAAGATTTTGCGAGGTAAGTGCAGCAACCCAACAACACAACAACACAACAAACAGACAGAACACTCACAATAACAACAACAGGTTCACACACCCACCGCACAGTTCTTATCAGTCTTGTGTCTCTATAGGGTTTTTAATAAAATGCACTTTTAATTAAAAATATTTATCTGACCTGCCATTGTCAACAACAATAACTGCAAGCTGCAGCTCCTCGACCTTTGCCTTTTTTAGACCCCCCAGTGCCAAACTCCTTGTTGAGCTTTCTTCATTTAAATGCTGAAAAGCTAGTCATCATAAAGTGACCTATAAATAAAATATGTGAATATATGAACATATGTGTATGTACACTGCTGTTCATAGGTTAGACGCAAGCTCATTTGCATCCTGATTTGTGTAATTTTTTATTTTTTTCTTACCTTGGGTATTCAATTTGAATTCGAATTATTATAAAAATTTAACAAATGGTGTTTAAAACATTTTTTTAAAGCAACTGAAAATAAGGCACACTTTCCTTGGGCACTAGAAAAGACGCACTTAGGCTTATTATTTTTTTAAAAAAAGGTAACTTATTTTTAGCTATAATTTCTAATTGTTGTCAATATTTGACTTAAAAGAAATAGATAAATAATAATTTTAGTTGTGATAGCTATATGATCAAAAGTGTTTCAAAGAAGATTCGAAATTCGATAAGAGAAACAAAACATGCGGGATTGTACATAAATAAGTTTATTCAAAAAAAGTGTATATATACAAATAACGCTTAAAGATTGGAATAGTCTCAAAAAGAGTTTTAAAAGTTTTAAAAATATAGTATAGTTTTTAATAATATATAAAACATGCATATCTAGCTGAGTTAACCTGGTTGCACAGCGTATTTCATGTCTGCAACGTCCAACAAAAAACATTTGTAGACAAGACAAACACTTGTGTTAGTGTTAGTGTTGGAGAGATGGCTCCACTGGGTCCACATTCCATTGGAGTATTCCATATTTGTTAAGCATGTTGATATGTTGATCCACTTAGCAAGCACTTGGCTCTTATTGTTAGCGCCGTCCAACGAATATGCAACATTTTCATGCAGCGTAAATATTTCAAACCCCTATTGTTATACCGTGTAAAAGACCGCGTGGGGTAGATTGTATGAATAAATATATAAGCAATAAAGTATTTGCTACTTTGTTGCTAACTCTTACATATCTGTTTATCCCCCTTTTAAAAACCTTTTTTATATTTATTTATGGACTCTTTTTTGCACCTTGGGAAATTCTCTTATTATTAGATCAAATCTGTTGAATACCCTTTATGTGAAACCGCTTAGCTTAAGCTTTAACCCCTTTCTTCATCTCTTTGAAACCTCTGTGGAAAGTTTCTTATCACAACTCTTTAAAGTAACTTTGATTCTTTATTCAAAGCTCTTTGGAAGCTCCCAAATATTTTATTTTTGCACAGTTCCTAAATATCTATTCGATTGTTGTTTGAAATCGTTTTAAAACTTCTTCAATTTTTTAAATACTTTTTTGTTTTAATTTAAACTTTTTTTGTAAGATCTTTTTAAGTCTCACTTACAAACTTTCTAAGTACTTTCTTACAACACTTAAAGCTGATTACAGGGTATTCGATAGTTGTTCGTCTGCCTGGCTGTAAAAATTTGCCTGCATGACTGTTGCATTGACAGAACTTGCAATGCAAAAAGCTTTTTTCAGCTAAACGCCGAAACAAAATGTGAGGCAAGCTAAGTCGCATCCACTCGCATCCTGATGCACTTCAGCAAAGGGGCGGGGGCGGGGGTGGGTTGGCAACTTTGCTGCAGATGCATCTGTCAGCTTTTGCTTAGTGGCTAAAGGCGAAACTTTTTTTTTGGCCCACATTTTTTTTTCGCCATGCAGGACACAAACACATGAAAAGGAAAAAGGAATAAAAAGTCGACGCACGTGAAGGAATTTTGGGTGCCAGTGTCTGGCTGGGCGCTAACCTGCCACATGCCACCTGCCACATGCCACCTCGTGGCAAAGCAATTTTCTGCAAGTGGCTGACATAAAAGCCATATTATATTTGGCTAAGTGTCGCCGCCGGCAACAACGCCCCACCCCCCTCCCTAAAAAAAAGAAGCGCAGCAAAAAAAAAAAAAAAAAAACAGAAAAAGTGAAAAAAGCAGCAGCAGAAAAAACTATTAAAAATCGCTGCACAAGTTTTTGTTTATGTTTTGGGTCGCCTGCGCTCCATTAGCCTCGGACGTGCCTGTCGCACAGGCTTCAGCTACAGCTACAACTTTGCCCCCTCCCACCCCCTTTGGGTCATTGCTGTTGTCCTGGTTAGTTCCTGGTTAGTGCTGGCTTGGATTTAGTTGTCCTTGTGGCTATTTTATATATTTTTCTGCTTTTTTTTTGCACGCTGTCCGCTCTTAAAGTGTTTAATTAAAACTTTGATTGCAGCCATTAAAAAATTGCTTAACTGTATGCACAGCAGCAGCTAAAGCTGCTTCACATGTCATAAGCATCAATTGAGCTGTGGCTGAAAGCATATAATGCTTATTCACATACATATACATACATACATATATTTAACGATCGTTTAGTGCCAGATTAAAGCTTATGACAGCCATTCAGGCAGCTGGCCCAACCATATTGGGAAATATAAATTAAAAACTGCAGAAAGCACATTAAAGCTTAAAGGTATTTCAAATACATTCGACTTTGATATCTGTGGAAAACCTTTTAGAACTTTCTTGGTAGAATTTTCTTTTTTAATTTGAAGCTGCTTTAAGTCTGGTTTAAAGTTATTTTTTATATATTTCTTAATCACTTTTATTAATATTTTCTTAACCTTTTAAAAACTTTTTTATAATCTTCTTTTAAATCTTTCTTAGTTGAATTTAACAACCCCTACGATTCATAATGGGAACTAAATAAATATCTTTATAAATTTAAAGCTGCTTTATGTCCGCCTTAAGCCTCTTCTTTATTAATTTCTTATTCACTTTCATTAATATTTTCTAGATCTTTTTAAAACATTCCTAGTACACTTTTTAAATGTTTTTTAATCCGACTATGAAGCTGTTAGCTATTGCCTTATAGATTTTTTCAGTGCTCTTCGAATACCCATGTTTAATATATATAACTGAATATATGTATGCGACTTTTTTATATAAATAAAAAAATAATACAAATTAAATAATAATAAATAAATAAAATACTGAATAATGCAGCGTACTCAACAAAGTATATTTCCACATAATCTTATTCTACTAAAATTTGCCTGCGAATATTTGATAAATGCGTCAATTATCAATACCGTTAAGCACGCTCTTATGCTCATGAATATTTTGAGCTATAATTAATAGCTTGATTTTGCAAGTAATCGTTATATCGACAAATATTTGCACAAAACTGGAGAATATAACAACGGAATGGACGGTTTAGCTTTTGCACTTTGACAGGAGTAAATATCTAAGTGCTAATTAAAACACACACATACACACACACATAGCCAGCTGAAAATTGAAAGCCTTGAATAGCATTTTAAGCTGTTTATAGTGTTAAGCTGCTGTGTGGTGTGTGTGTGTGTAGTGTGTGTATTGTGTGTTGTGTGTGTGTTTATTTATCTTGCAAATTGCAGACAGATATTGGCGGGCAAAACTCTTTGGCTTTGGGCATTAGCCGCTTGGCAGCGTCACAGCCAATTACAAAGCATTAAAATGTCGATTAGAGCTGGACAGGATCGCAGTGAGTGCGACGGGTCTAAGCCGAGAGGGCAAAGGTTGCACAGGTTGCAAAAGCTGCTGCTGCTGCTGCTGGTAAATTCAGGTCAAACATGACCTGGGAAATCCGCAATTTAAACGCCCGCGAAAACGCGAAACAAAAAAAGACACAAATTCAAATAGAAAACAAAGCAAAGCAAAATGAGAAAAGTGAGTGGGAAATGTTGAAGCTGAAAATACGCTAGCAAAGAGTAATTCTTTAGTGATGCTAATGAAAAAATAAAAAAAAATATATATATTATTAAGAAACAAAAGTTGCTAATACAAAAAATTAGTTTTTCACTGGTTTGCTTCTATGACAGCTACAAAATAGAGTGATCAAATGTAAAAGGACTTTGCGGTTATCTGTGTCAAAATGATTAAAAAAATCAAATCAATCAAAAACTAATTTTTTATATGTTAAAGTATGTTACAAATAAATTTAAATTAAAGTTAGCTTTCAAAAATGTCAAATTGAACGAGGATTCTTTTTAAAACAAAAAAGTATTTTTTAAAAAAATTTATTTTTATTAAGATAAATTTCTAGAACAGCTTTATAATAGAGTAATCAATGTTAAACAAAGATTCTTCAAAAACTTAAGGACTAGAAGAAACAAAAAAGACTTAGACTTCACTCACCCTACTGATAAAGATTGCAAATATTGGAATACAAGCCCGCATAAATCTGCTCAAGCTGCTTGACAAAATGTATACACCTCCTTGGTAGGGTATCCTTTAAAAGGCGGGCGGCAAAGTTAATAAAGGAAGCTAACAGGAAATTGCGAAGCACAGCGCGTGACGAGCTCTCAACTGTTGCATATTGTTGCAGCTGCAGCAGCAACAACAGCAACAATAACAAAAGCAGCAACAGCAACAGCCATAAATAGGTGCAATTTGTATTAGGTAATTGGCCAGGCCGCAAATTCAATTTGACGCGAACGCAGGGCAAAAGACTTTCAACAAAGACACAAACCCAAAAAGAAGAAGAAGAAGAAGAGCTACGACAAAAGTGACGGGGCTAAAGTGAGGACGTGGCCCCGTTAAGTATGCTATTAAAAATTGTGTAATACCAAGTTAATTGCCAACAAACAAGCGCCAACTAACTGCCTGTCTATAGGTGTGTCTGCGTGTGTGTGTAAGTGTGTAAGAGTGTGTGTTGAAGCATGCTGGTGTGCGTCTTTTTTCGGGCATGTGTGTAATAATTAAGGTAAACAAACGAGCACACACACGCCCCCTTTTTGGGGGCTGGGCGTGACACAGTGTGTACAATTGCCCAGCGCCACTTACAGGTGCGAATTTGGTTGCGTACACTGAGCGAAAGTTATGCCACATAAGTCAAAACAGAGAAGAACTTTGCTTGTTATGGTTAGCAAAAATTGAATGACATTATATATAACTATGTAGGTATGTTTGTACATACAGTATGTATGCATATATGTATGTATAATTGTATGTGTATGTTAAAAATATATTTGAGATACTTCCAGTCTGCCAACAAGACAAAGTTAAATAAAAAACGTTCGCTGCTCTTATTATTACTCCTATTAAATTATTAAGTAATAATAATAATAATTATTTTTAACGGGACAGGAAATCAAAAATATAAAAAAAAAATAATATAAAAAACTTATTTGTTATATGGATATTCATTCAAAGTTTAATCTTTGCCATAGAACTTTTAATTTAACGCAAGTCATCAAATTCAGACTTTTACTTTTGCAAATGCTTTAAAGCGACTATTTCTCACAGTGTCTGACAGACGTGCGCACACTTTCGGCGCCGACTGTCGCCGTCATCATCATCTCCATCGCCAGCGTCGTTGTCGCCGCCATCAGCAGCCACAATAATGCGCAGTGCTCATTAACGTTATAAAAATAATTGCCGCACACTCACATTCACTCATTCGCTCAAACACTCATCGCACACACACACACCCGCACACTCATTCACTTAGTCACTCACAACGGGATGTGAATTACGGGCCATGTGCTAAATTCCAATTAACTTGCATGTACGTGTATGCGAGTGTGTGTGTTGTGTGTGTGTTGTGTGTGTGTTGTGTGTGTGTTGTGTGTGTGTTTGTGCTCTTGCCCAAGTTGGTAATCGTCCAAGATGAAAAACGTAACAGAAACTGGGCGGCAAAAGGGGGCGTGCCACAACAATATGCCATTTGATTATGCAAATTTATGTGTATGCAAGTTTGTCTGTGTGTGTGTGTGTGTGTATTTGTATGGCACTTGACTTGTTAAATTTGCATAAGTTGTGAGACTGCCGGCGCCCAAAAATTATGCAATACATATGTGCAGGACAGCAGCCGTTTAGTTATTCTCGCCCTATCTCCTTCTCCTTCTCCCTCTCTTTCTCCTTCTCTTTCCTTGACCCTGACGACCCTGCTTTTGCTGGCTCTCTCTCTCTCTCGCTTGCTCCTTTGTACCTGCTAGACATTAACTGTAAAAAATACTTTAAGCTCGGACCATCATCATCATTTGTTTACCGCACAAAACCAACTTGGGCTTGACATTTCATTTGTTGTGGAACGTGCCAGCTCTACGAATAGGCCTTTCTCTTTCTCTTTTCCTTCCTCTGTCTCTCCTTGTTGCCTCGAATCTTTAAAACACAGTACAATAAATGAGTCTGCCATGGAAAATTCACAAATTTTGTAAGAAACAAAGCTTCCTTTCTCTTTGTACCTAATGAGGTTGAAGTTGCTTTTTAATATTCCTTCCAAACACATGCACAGAGCCCTAATGTCCTTTTTAATTACATTCAAAATGTATAGTGAGCAATAGCAAAGAGGACCTGAAAGTGAATAACTATTTGAAGCCGTGACTTCCAACATAATTTCAACTTCAGCTTTTACTTTATTTCTTACTTTAGCTTTAAGTTAAGCTTCAGTTTAACTTTAACAAGCACTTCAAGTTTTACTTTAATTTTAACCTAAGCTTTAAATGATGCTTTTATTGTGGCTCAAACTTAACTTAAGCTTGAACAAACTTTAGCTCGGAGCTTAGCTTTAATTTATTTTTGATTTACTTAACTTAAATTTTACTTTAGCTTTATCTCAAGCGACAACTTTCAGTTTTTAATTTTAGCTTCAACAACTTTTACCTTTTTTTGGCTTTAATATCAAATTTAACTTCAGCTTTGGCATTTTACTTAGCTTTTAAGCGCTAACTTCAGCTTTAATTCTAGCTTTTTTTGTGGCTCAAGCTTTAGCCTTAACTTAACTGCAACTTAAACTTCAGTATCTTCAACTACAACCAAGTCTGGCTGGGCACGTGTTGTAACCGAAACGAATTCCACGCCCCCTTCTTTTCCTACCCGCCCCTCACACCTGTTCCCTTTATGTGTGTGTGTGTGTGTGTGAGTGAGTGAGTGAGTGCCTGTGTGTGAGTGTCAGTAACAGGAGTAGCTCTCGGCACTGTCAATTCGAGTTTTTGTGTCGACAATAGTCAAAAGTCAGCATGCTGAATGGGCATGTCCCACGTTGGGCGCCACACACAGTTATGGCGCGCACTGTTTGCCGCTGGTTATTTGCCGTTTGCTTGTTGTCCTTGTCAGCTGACGTTGCCAACCCATATTTTTTGTTTTTGTTTTTGTTTGTTTTTTCTGTTTTGTATACCCAATACCCATTAAAGCTGGTTAGGAAAGGGTGTAATGGGGACTTGAAGGAGTATAAGAAATGAATGGGAAATATCTATAAACATTTAACATGAACATGAACATTAACATTTACATAAGCTTTCGCACTTATGTTAACACTAACATTGACATTAACATTAACACTAACAGTAACATGAAACTTACATTCACATTACGATTAACAATAACAGTGACATTAACATGCTTTTAAACATTAACATTAACTTAAGATTGTTCTATATTTACTTATATGCATATAGAATACAAGGTACAAAAGTTTCTTAATACTTTTAAATGCAAATAAATGTAAATTTACCCTGTAAATATTCCTCCCTTAAATAAATCAAATAATATACAAAAAAAATTACTTTTAAAGGAGTATCTCCTAGTCCGTTCAACTTGACTGTTTGCAGTGCTGTTGTTTTTTTTTTTCTTTTGTTATTCCGGTGCCGTCTAATGGCATGTTTTGATTTCGCTCTCAGCAATGCAAACATCAAGCGGAGCCAGTCAAAGCAAAAGCAAGCGAAACGTGTGGCATAACCTCAGGCACACACAGGCACGCACTTCCGCCCCTAGCACACACACTCACACACACACACACCCTGCACACACTGCTTGATGAAATTACAGGCATCTCTTCCGGCTGCAAGCTCCACTTTTCCATTCCATTGGAACACGTGACGCGGCAAAAATATTTCGCGCTTCGCATTTACAAATTGATTTTCAGTGGCTTTTACCTATACTCAACTCTCTCTCTCTCTCTCGCTCTCTCTAGAAATGGCTCTTCTGCTACCCGCTTCTCTCTCACGCAGCCATCGCTCCAACGACAGCAACGAATCTCGACACAATCTGCGCACGCGTTCCCGCGATTCCTTCAAGCGCAATCGGGATCATGAGTAAGTATTTGACTATATATAATACAAATTATAATTATTTAAGATTATAACTGAAAGAAACTCTTTTTTATTTGATTGATCGCTTAAGAATTGATAAGATTTACAAACGTCATTTTTACTTTGGGCTATAAATGAAAACTAATGTTTCTTAGATTGAACTTTCTTATTTTTATTTTTTATTATAATGTTTTATTTACCTATTACACTATTCATTTTTTTTTCATTTTTGATGAAGATTTTGCTTACAATTAATTATGATATATTATGATATAGTTATAAACTATCAACCTTACTATTTCTATTATACAGCCTTAAGCTAAAACAAATATTAAGAACCTTTTAATATTATATATTAAAATAAATAAAACTCTTTTTAAACTGCGCCTTAAAAGGGCAATATCTTTCATTATAATGTTATCACTCTCTTTCTCTCTCTTTCTATATTTAGGTGTCCTTAGATAATATTTTATTTGCTACTAATTTTATTTTAAAGATATCTGCAAATAGGTAAAGATTTTATAATACTTCTCAGGGCTTTCTTTTATATTATAAATGTATACCATAAATGTATACCTTATTTATTTTACCCTAACTAACTTTTTTGTCCTTAAAGAATCGTTAAGAAAGGTTTTCTATTATAGTAACAAAAGTGTTCGGTATTTACGACATCGTGTGAATAAATCTTTAGCTTAGAGCTTTCCCAGCTTCTTCTTTCTTTCCCAGAATATACAGAAATAGAAATAACTTTAAGATGTTCTCCCCTTTTAAGACTCAACTTAAAACAGGCTGTGAAATTTTCCTTCATCAAGTTGACTTTTTTTGTTTCTTTTTTCACGCATGATTTTGTTTAATTTTGATTTACGGCACTTTTCGATACAACGCGAAAGGTGTGGAAAATCGTTTTCCAAAGCCGCTTTTATGGCATTAGGTTAACGGCAATGAATGCAAGAAAACGCAAAAGAAATTTTCGGTATTAATCCCAAATTTGTTGCTATTTTCTTTTTTTATGATGCGCGGCATGCAAACAATTTCATGTTGTAATGGAAAAGAACAAGTCGAGATGGGCGGGGCAGGGGGCGGAAATAAGGGATGTGGGGGCCAGGACTAACATCAGCATAAGCGCCAGCAATAAAAATCCATCATAAAAGGCGCATAAAAAATTGTATAAAATGCTCGCCTTGATTTGACGCGCTGTTAATTTTCGTCCTTACGAGAATTTCGTTGCTTTGTTTTCCCTTTGCTTTCCTTTGGTTTCTTCTTTTTTTTTTCTTGCTGCTACAAATGTTTATGATTCATTCCATTCATCCGCAGACAGGTTGGCTAGAAATCCTTGACTCCACTCCTGCGACCCGCCGCCAAATGTGTCCTCGATGTCTTCTTTCAATTGTCCGAGCGACAAGCCAAACAAAGAGTGATAAAAACACGGCGAAAAAAGAACAGAATGAAAACAGTAAATGTCGAGTGCAAAAACAAGTATAAATTACTTTAAGCGGGCCCGTATGAACTGCACATACCCTGTAGTTAGATAAACAAACTTAAGCTCACTTGAAATTAAATATTTTTTATCATAGAAAAAATTGTTTATATAATGCAGAAAATCTAAGAAACTATTGAACTTGTTTAAAAGAATCGCTTTGCCTAAACTTAAGCTATTTTTGCATTGTTATGCTATTAATCCATCACTTGGTTTATTTGAACTTTATCTAAAAGCATTCTTTAAACATTTAAAACAAACATTTTTGTTACTCCTTCTCGTTCCTTGTGATGTCAAATGACATTTAAAGGGTATACACCTATTATTATATACACATATCAATTGCTGTTGGTCTAAACATTCAATTTAATAAACTTTCAACTAGAACTCAAAAGTTGAGTTCAACTCTATTTTCTGTGCTCGCTTTCTGGTCACACAATACAATTGTGAGATGTTGATTGCAGAAAAGCTACAACTGCAAAGGGGGGCATGACACGCCCCTCCCCCTCCCCTTTCCCTACTCCTGTTCAGAGTTGAACGGACATCAATCACGTGCCGCATACGCCGCATTGTACGCTCCAGAAAAAAAAATGGGGGGGGGGGGAAGGTCCTGTCGAAATCCTCGTTTTGTTGCTTGTTGCGGTTTGTTATGTCATCTTTTTGTGCCGTTGTTTTTCACCGCTTTTCCTCTGCGTTGTTTTCGTTGCTCATCAAAAGCCGTTTATTATGCGGCGCTTTACTTTTGTTGCCTTTCTCGTCCTTAAATTAAATTAAATCCGCAATTTATTATATTATGCCTAGATTTTTTTTCTTATTTTATTTTGTTTCAATTCGCGTTTCAGAGTTGCCAAAAATAGAAACTTGTTGTCCAAAGCCAGTTTATGGGGGAAAACTTTTAAGCTACGACAAATCAATTCATATTTTTATAGATATTTTAGATTATTTTTCATATTATTTATTGTTATTATAGAAGAGAGTTCTTAAGAGAGTTAAAGCTAAATATTATATTAATTTCATGAGATAAGCCAACAGTGATGTTAAAAACTGAAGAGAAGTTCGAGCCTGGCTCAATCTTAGCTGAATAGCTCTGTTAATAATTGCAATATTTCGATAACATATCGATAACATTTGCTAAATCCCACTCCTCTCTAGGAACAAACTCAAACAACTTCATAGATATACTTTTGTTATTTATGCACTCCTCTTAAGTCTCTCTGCCTCCGTCAAAGCATTCGATTAGCATATGAATAGCTTATGAGTATAAGCATACGTATTCACACACACACACACACATCGATATTATCGCAATGTGAACGCAGCCAACCACACAAATCAATTCAAACTCAATCAGAACACAAGCGGCACGCAGATAGGCCCCGAAGGGTATGGATGGTGCCGCTGGGCAGGGGGCGCAGGTCGGGCCACAATTCACTTGTCCAATGATTTGTTAACTAGCGACAAACTTTTATTGCCCTGGCGCTGATAGGGGAGACTGCCGAGGACAAAAGGACGACGGCACAAATTATGAATTATGCGCTCAAATGCTGAAACAACAACAGCAAGAAAATCGTGGAAGTTGGGCAAAGAAAATAAATAAATAAATTACGCAAATAACAAACAGAAAAACATACAAGCGAAAAAGAAGAAAGAAAGAAACAAAAACAAAAAGCAAAAAATAAAATAATAATTCGCCACAATTTCATTTACATAATGAGAGTGCGAGGCGATTGCCGAAAAGAAATTACAAAAGCAGGCAGCACGCAGACAGACAGAATGCCAGGATACAGGACTTACAGAAGGCCCCCATCCCCGGCCAGTGAAGCGATATTCACACTTTTTAATGTGATAAATTTACAGGGCAACTGGGAAATCTGCCGTCGACAGGCCTTAAAAATGGCCAAGACAGGCGGACAACGAGCTCCAACCAACTTCAGCTTTAACTCCGCGAACAGCTTCAGCTCTACCTGCGCTTTTATTTTGTTTTTTTTTTGTTTTTTTTTTGTTTTTTTTTTTGGTGCGGGCAACAATAAAACGTTTTAAGCAAAAATCCCCATGAGGATTTGCTTGGACCGCATAAATTTACAGACAAACACAGTGAAACAGAAAGATAGATACGAATCTCTGCTGAAGGCAGCTGGAGAAACAGAGAGAGACAGATGGTAGAGGGAGTGAAAGAGAGAGAAAGCGAGTCAGTGGAAAACTTGATTGCTAGCCTTTAAGTCATTATACACTGTTCACTTGGGGTATATTTGCACTTCGGTGTGGCTATTCATCTGCATTCACTATTATTTTTTATTTAATACATGTATTTATAATACTCTACCCACATTACCCATAAAATAAAAAGTATAAATAATAACTTAGACAATAGACTAAGTTTAGTTTGAAATTCAGTTTATAAGTATAATTTTAGTTGTCGTAAATAAAAATATAATTTAATCTTATTCAATTAAAAAAAAAAAAATTAAAAAAAAATGTGTTAAATCTTAAAACAAAACAAATTCTTATCACATTTCTAAGAACTTAACTCAACAAATATGGCAACTAATATATATATGACCTTCCAATAATCAGACAATAAATGTTTTGAGCCAAGTTAGAGTTTAAGAGCTTCTTACAGTCAACTGGAAAATGTAAAAGAACTGAGTATTGCGTAGTCGCTAAAACCCGTCTGCTTTGGTTAATCCTGTCTGTCAATAATCAATCAACCCGTTTGGCCCAAGGCTGACGGTCTAAACGAAACCCGTTGCAAACGTTAAACAGAGTATTGTTTGGTCGGGAACGCCCGTTTGCAATTGTTTGTGCTTGTCTGTGTTTTTTTTTGCGCCTCTTGTCGAAAATGGAAGACAATGGCCTTGCGAATTGACAGATTTTATGATATGCGCTCAGACACAGCCCCAAAAACACACACGCACTCACACACACTCATTTGCATAGCAGGTGATGTTGGCTAGACCTCCGGCCACGCCCCCCCTGCCGCCCACCTTTTAAGCTACCTGCCACGCAGTTAAATAAAAACCATAAAAATGCGTAAAAGCTGCTACTTTATTTTCATTATACAAACGGAAAACGAAAGAAAAGACAAACGCAGCTGCCTACGCTTTATGCCCAGTTGATCTATGTGTGTGTGTGTGTGTGTTTGTGTGTGTGTGTGTGTGAGCCTGTGCTTTGCATACTTTCAGGGGCACTCAAAGTCTGCTTTTTCAAATTGAATTATGCACTTAATGGCCAAAGCGAAAGAAAAACCAGAGGATAAGCCTTAGGGGGGAGGTCGGATGAAGAGGGGGAGGGGGGTGGAGAAGGAAAACAGAATTGGGAGGCACATAGTTGTAGCGCATCTTAGAGCCGCGCAAAATGGCGGCAATCAACTCTCTAATTAGTTGTTAATTTGGTTAAGTCGAAAAAAAGGTAACTCAATTTTAAAATATAAAAAGAACCTAAACAAAGACAGTGTACAGTGTTTACTGGATAAGGAGAACTATTTCATTTCAGTTAAATGGTCTGATAACTTGAAACTTTGTCAGTCAGTCAAACGAGCTTTTCTCGAGCTTTTATTTAAAGCAAGTAACGTAATTATAATATATAATATTATTAATATTATCAGTCAGTCAATCACTCAATCATATGCATATATATACACACACACTTATGTACAGACACAAATCTATGTTTTGTTGGTAGTAATACTTATTTTCTGTAAAAAGTACTATTTTATAGCTCACTCACTTTGGCAAGTGCATAAGTTTGTCACTCAGTCAATCAGTCAATCAATGGACTTCAATCATCTGTATAGACTAAGATATTGGCCCAAATTAATGCTTTCTTGTCACTCATACTAACTGCAAATGGTGAATACATACAAAAGTGTCGTTGGCCATGCGCCGTCAGTCAATCAATCACTCAATCACAAACTATTTATTTATAAATGTGGGGCCTACACATCGATGCGCTCTTTTCTTTTAGTGAGATAAAAGCAAAGTAGGCCTGGTCAATCAATCAATCAGTCAATCGCAAGCAGTTTTTCAAATAGATCTATAATATATATAAATATATATTGATAGAAAGAGGCCTCTGCGGTAATTGTTTTGGCTGCCTTAATCCATTTAATTTGTTTTCCATACGCCACGTTGCCCGCTTCGTCCTTCGTCCTTCGTCTGTTTGTCTCATGCTCTATTTGCAGTGCTAATTTTAGCTAAGCAGTCATCCATCTAGCCAAGCAGCCAACATATACATTGTCAATATCAATTATACGCTACGAGGGCAAAAAGTGAACAAAGGTTCAGAGTCTAATCTATGCATAATATATAGTTAGAGATACGTTTATGTGTGTGTGTGTGTGAGTGTGTGTGTGTGTGAGTATTGAGCTCTATTTGCGCGACAGGCAGCCAAGCGAAACTGTCACTGCAAGGACGATGAACCAACAAATGGCCAAAGCCAAGCAATTCAACCCCCCCTCCTCAAGGATTTGCCTTTGCATTGCCTTGGTCGCCTGAAAGTATGCAACAAGATTTGCGCGCTGTGCTCAATCATCATTAAAAAAAAAGCTGGCAACGACGACAAGACGTAGAAGAAGAAGAAGAAGAAGTAGAACACGAAGGATGTGCTGGGCGAGGACTGTCTCTGCCGCTGCCCATTCAGGCAACTCACTCAAGCGCCGCAAAGTGCTTCCTTTGGCAAGGACACGCTTGCAGCTGGGCCCAGCGGACGCTGGCCCAGTGCAGTGGGTCCAATCCTTGGCTCGGACACGGTCCGGTGCCAAGTGTCGCCTGTTGCTCCGTCATCTAAATCCAAATTGAGATGTCGCCGCGTCGTTTTCGTTTCCGGTTTCGGTTTCGGTTTCTGTTTGTGCGCAAAGCGAGGCGCCCCAACGAGACGGGGGCAGGGGCAGGGGCAGGGGGCACGAACCACAAGCGGCCGCAAGCTGTGAGCCAACTTTGTCAAGCAATTATTTTTAGCAGCTGCCGTAGCTCGTTCCGCACTCCTCTTAAACACCCTTGTTTCACAGGGTATTTGGCTGTTGGCATGAAATGTGTAACGCAAAATTCCCTAAGTGCGCATATATTATTGATGGGATGGCTATCAATTGCAACTGTTCAGCTGACAAATGTCAGCTTAATCGAACTACGACTAGTGCAGACAGCAGTCCAAGCTATGTGTATATATATTTATATATATATATATATATAGATAGACAGCTTCTGCAAAAAGTAACATCAGTTTAATCAGATTGAAATGCATTGTTTTACTTGAGATAAATATAAATATATAAATATAAATATAAAGATATTAAGCTATCTGCTGTATAAGATATAAATATATAAATTTCGTAGGACGTACGTCAAGCAAGACAAGCAAACTTATTTTTCTGAAAGATTATATTGTTTTTTTAAGTTTAGAAAAGAAATATATTGTTGTACTTCAACAACAATAGTAACATTCATTTTTTTTTAATGCTTTGATTAACTGATTAGAAAAATGTGACCACTATTAATTCGTACGGTTAAATATTTACTTTTTTATAAAAAATATTGTTTTTTTTTTTAATATTAAAATTGGTACATAATCTGGTTACAGTTATACAAGATGAAGATTAATGGGCCTCATTCACACCTCATTCTTTCCTATCCCACAAAGCATTTAAAAGGTATTAAACAAATGCACTTTTAAGAGCTTTCCCAAGATGAAGCTGTTAATCTTGTTAGTTTTTACTATTTTTAGTATGAATATGAATACATGAATATAATAGTCAAATATTAAAATTATTTGAGCTGATAGGCACTTTTAAAGATCCCTTAAATACGCTTCCATTTGTAAACCATTAATTTCAACCCCTTAACACAGTTAAAACTTTAGGCTTTTTTTTGCCACTTTTTCATGCAGGGTATTCCAAATGCGCCAGTCCAAAAATTAAATTTTCCTTGTTTTTTTGTGTTTAATTTTTTTTTTTTTTTGTTATTTGTGTTTGCCTTTCATATAAACGAGTGCAAATACTTTTTTAAGTGCCTGTGTTCCTGTCGTTGTTGTTGTTGTTGTTGTATGGCATTGACAGTTGTTGGGCGCCTCACATTGGCTGCCCTTTGAAGTGGCAAAATATTTGACAAGAAAATGACTTTTCTCCTTGTGGTGCGATGTGGTGCAGTGGTGTCGTGGCAAAGGCCAAATGCCAATTGCGAACAGCCGACATTTGACTTAACTTAACATGGAATATGCCCCGCTTTTCACATGAAGTTTCCTCGCTTTCGCTTTTCTTTCTTTTTTATTTGTGTTCGACGCCAAATCAACCTATTTATGCGAGTCCGAATTTTTTCTGAACATTTTCCCACAATTTAATATTCTCCTTTTTTGTTGCATTTTTGCAATGCACACTTCAGCGAGCACATTTTTAATAACAATATTTTACCACACAACATATTGTTGTTAAACACATTAAAAACAATCTGAAATAAATTTGAATGCAGAATTAATTAAAAAAAATTCATTCACAAGTAAAACTTTTTTAAAGTTTGTTATACAATTTTTTTTACATCTTTGAAGCTTTAAGAAATATTTTAAGAGTATTTGAATGTATTAAAATACCATTATTTTTAAATTTAAGCAGAAATATTTTGAGTAAAAGTAAGGAATTAATACTCATGTATAAGGAAGTATAAAAGATGTCTATAAGAAATTGCAAATAGAAAATATTTTATATATATATATATATATTTGTGTCTATTCTAAAAGATTTTTTAACCGCTTGAACTAAAATTTTTAAAAAATGTTTTAAGTATAAGTAAGGAAAATATGTAAAGAAGGTTTTAAGATGTCCATATGAAGTTTTTGTTTGAAAGGCATTTGCTGCAGGGAACTTGGAACGAAAAGTCCTTTAAGACATTCTCGATGTCTGTTTCTTTGGATTAACATAAATATACTGCAATAGGCTATTTTTAACATACGAATTAGCGTCAAGTCCATTTCAGTTTTGGCCACTCAAAAGTTCTTTGTCATCGTTAAAGGCAGGCCAGCAAGATGACCACCACCCTCCGCCTCCTGCCACGCCCCTGGGCCAGCACTTGAGTTTAATTATGTTTTGGCCGCTGAAGTTTTTGCTGCATTGCCTTGTTTATTTTTATTACTTTCTGCGGCCGCTGCCAGTTTATTTACATACACATTTTTTTTCTTTTTTCAATTTACCTTTATGGCCACCAAGGAAGAGGCTGCGAGGACCCGAAATTGGGGGAGCTGTGCGCGAAGTTAATTAAGTGCTCAGCCGTCGACTGGCCGAATTATTTTTCTATTAGAACCGCGTTTTGTTTTTCTTGTTTTTTTTTTTTTTTTGTTCGTGTTTGCTTTTGGTTTGGTCTGAATTGGTTTTGCTTTCCACAGCAGGTTGTTATGATTATGACACACAAAACGTGACACTTTAAAGAGGGAAAAGCTTTTCGAAATGTAGTGTAAAGAACTTTTATATATAGAACATATACTATATATTAAACTAAAACCAACTATTTAATTAAATATAAATTCATTTTTGACTGAAACAAACATAAATTAACCACAAGTTAATATAAAGTGATCTATTATATGGAAAACAAATTATCAATATTTAAAAAATAAATCCGAAATATTGGTTTATGTATACAAGATACTAAAACGCATATATATAACAAAAAGTTTCAGTTTATTAAGTATCATTTAATTCAATGCGAAAGGAATCTTTACTTAATGGGCTTATTTAAATTCTGGTTCTACTTTGTTGGGAGAATTAAACTTAAGTCAAAACATAAAATCAACGTTCTACAATTTTATATAGACAAAATCAATTTGTTAGGGAATTTCCCCATTCGACTTACCTGAGTTCCTCTTTTTGCCGTTGTAATTTTGATTTCGATTTGTGTGGCGTGAAAATTGAATGCAGTCCCGGCTAATTCTAGAGATTTGCTAATTGAAGCCTAAGTGGCCAAATATCCGCCCCGTCGCGACGTAGCAAAGAGCCGCAGCAAAGCGAATTGATGCGACTTGATGCGAGTTGATTTGGCCTTGCCTCCCCTTTCCCTTTTTTTTTTTTGAATTTCGAGTTGGGCCAACAAATTTGAGGGCGCATTTGAATTTCCGACGCAATTTCCGCTGTCAACACCTTGACAGCTGTCAAACACACGTCACACACACAACACACACACACACACACAGTTAAAGGTATACCGCACACAGCCACTTGACAGTCGAATCTTGTTTGTTTTTGTGCGCATTGCGTTTTTTGCGTAACGGAAACGGAAATTGTTAGGCTTAATAGACAGTTCGAATTTCCGGTTGACTAGCAGCCCCTTTGAACCTGAACCTGAACCTGTCCCTGCCACGCCCCTTTTCCGAGAATTTCTTTTCTCTCTTCTTTTTTTTTGCACAATTGCGCAATCATCTTTTGCTTATCCTTTTTTTTTCCCCCGTTTCCTTCCCCCCCTTTTCCCCCCCCCCCCCCCCCCCAAATAATTCCCACTTTATGCACGTCAAAAATTTATTGTAATGCCTTCACACTGATAATAGGCTTCAATTTTCTGGGCCTAATTGGCTGTTTTGACAAAATTGAGATCAATCGAGAGCAGCAGATGATGAAGATGATTTTGAGGCTGGGCTCAAGTATAAAATTATTTCACAAGGCAATAACTTTGAAGACTATAGCTAAAATGAAAAGATCTGTTTTCTTCTTTCTATAGAATACATGTATGTAGTTAGTTGAGTTTGAGTTTGAGTTAGAAATTAGTATGGTGAACACTGTATGCTTTGAGTGCTTCTAAGAGACTTCCTTTTAGCAGTTTTTTTGAACATAATCAAATCTTGAGCAACCTGTTCCTATATCTACTTTTTATAACTACCATATATAATAATAATAGTAAAGAGGCAACCAGCATAGAGAGTAATCTCGAAGTCTTCTCTCTCCTTTATTTCTATATTCAATATATATTAAAGATCACATTCTTTTCTCTATTCCTCAGATACTGTGTTGAGTTCGAGGTAATCAAAGCTTCCAAGGCCTGTCACAAGCTGCCGCCCTATAACCTCATGATGGAAGGTAAGTGAGCAGAGACAGATAAGGAAGAGGAATATATATGTACAAATGTATACTAAGTTTATACTTAAATATACATACATATATAAATCTTATATATAATATAAATAAACACAAGTGCAAAATACTGATAAAACTTGAAAAAAAAACAAAACTACATATTTTTTAGCCAGAAACGACATTTATGTTACATCAGCATACATCTGATATATACCTAGGTATCAGCCCAGACAAAAATATACTAAAAGCCATAGTCCGCATACTCTACCCATTTATATTAATTGGAATTCTCGGCTAAGCTTGGAAAACGATATGTTCTGTAACATTTAATGCACCAGTGTCCAAAAAACCAACTACAAATTAACCTGAATAAAATTCTTAAAATGATCTTCCATCTGCCCTTTGATCACTCAATTGATCTTCGGGTTTTTGTCAACAATTTCCTGCCACAAAAAAAAAAGAAGTTTATAAAATTCAACAAACTGTATGCCCTATAAATATAAATCTTTCGACCTTTCTCGTCCACAGGCGATCGCATCACGGTGCGTTGTGACCTCGAGGCGTTGGTTCAGGACAAGGATAACTCAGCCGGCGGCAAGCCGAGCAGCAAAGGAGTAGCTACAACAACAACAACAACAACCACACACAAGACGCTGATGATGATGCAGGGTGGCGACAACGAGGAGGACACGGAGAATGAAACCGAGCACGAACACGAGGAGGAGCCCGAAGAGGAGGAGGACGAGGAGGAGGAGGAAGAGGAGGAGACCGAGGAGGAAGATGCACAAAATATGCTCGAGAGCAGCGATACCGACGCGGATGTGGATGCGGATCCGGATGCGGAAGCGGAAGCGGCAACTGAGTTCAAGCACCAGCGGCAATCCCATCGCCAACGGGCCACAACAACCAAACGCAATGTGTCGCTTCAGCAGCAACAGCAGCAGCAGCAGCAGCAGCAGTTGCAGCAACAGCAACAGCAGCAGCACGAGCAGCAACGTGAGCAGCAGCAACAGCTGCAGATGCTGCTCAACTATCATTGCCGGGGCGAAGGATTGTCGGGACGGACGACGCGCTGGAGCGCGCTGCCGGCGCCGTCGTGTCGCGGCAAGTGGCTGCGCCTCACCATCGGTCCGCCCAAGAAATGCAACCGCGCGCAGTTCATCTTCGTTTAAAGTCCCTTCCCCCCTTCCCCCCAACTCGGCTGAGGTCACAAGCGATTCGTGTTTTTTTTTTGCGACGTCAATATTATGTGTAGGGTATATGCGTAGTCTATGTAGCGAGTAACCCCCGGAATGGAATCCCCTCCCCTGCCCCTGAACAGTTGCTGCACTTCACTCACACATCCATATCATATCCAAGCATCATATCGAACTGCGACTGGTTCCCGCATCCTTCCCCCATCCCTCAATTGAGACAAGAACTCGCATATAAGTGTTTAAACTTTAAGACATTTAATTAAGAATTGAAAAACTTACAGTATACACTTTTTTGTTCTGCGTCTCTCTCTCTCTCTCTCTCTCTCTATCTATCTCTTTCTATGTCTGTCTCTATCTCTCTTCCGCTCTCTTTCACTATCTCTATCTCTTCCGAAAATCGAAACGAAAATAAAAGAGAGAACAGTATTTAGCTAGAGATTGGCAAGTGTCGAATTCATCGCAGTGAGCACGACAAGACACGACATGCACGACTTCCCCTTGCTCTTATTATTTAAATGCAGTTATTTAATATTATTATTAATATTACAATATCTATTCATTTTATGCACAATTTACATTACATTTTTTCAGTTTAATTATTTATTAATATTACTATTTTAATTTACTTTATGCACATTTTATATATTATTTAATAATTTTCATTGCATACGTTTAATTAAACTATTATATATTACTATTTTTATTTATTTTATGCACACACATATACATTTTTTTATAATTAATATTACATACCTTCTATTTATTTAGTACAATTTATATATTATTTAATAATTTATATTACATAATTTTAAATAAAT
Organism: Drosophila lacertosa; assembly: GCA_004143845.1. Lineage (NCBI taxonomy): Eukaryota > Metazoa > Arthropoda > Insecta > Diptera > Drosophilidae > Drosophila > Drosophila lacertosa. Next base: position 14,142 of record SCDZ01000896.1, on the reverse strand, counting down.
TATTTTTTTAATATTACCATTTTTATTCATTTTATGCACAATTTACATATTATTTAATAATTTACATTTCAAAATTTAAATTTAATTATTTACTAATATTACCGTTTTATTCATTTTATGCACAATTTATATATTATTTAATTATTTACATTACAAAATTTAAATTTAATTATTTATAAATATTACCATTTTTTTTTTGTAATTTTTTCACTTAATTTAATTTTAATTTAATTTTAATTCTTTGCATGACTTTTTATAATTTGCAACAAGTTATAACTTACTTTATTGCTAATAAGACAGTGTTTTTTTTTTTGTTATTGTGTAAGATATAACAACAACATTTAATGCGAAATTGTATACAAAGGAGATAACACAAACTAAAACTTATGAGCAGAAGTTATTACTATTATTTAATTTTTGATTTTTTAAAACAAAAACTTGTTTCCTCACAAACACTTTCGTGTTGAGTCGTGCGTGCTCGTGTCGTGTAGTAGCAACAACAACAACAACAACAACAATAGAAAATCTCGACACTCGTCCAACTTCAGTCAAAACTCGCCACAAGAAAAGGAAAAAACATGAGCACATTTTCCCTGATCGCGCAATTGACATCCGTTAGAGCGAGTGAATACTGTACCAAAGTTGTAAATAGATCGTTTTTCCAGAGCTCCCCAGACTCGAACTGGAGACTCGCGGAAACTGAATTGAGACAACACAGAAATTGAACGACAAGTCTTCTTCTTCTTCCTCCCAGAACGAAATGAAACTTAATGAAAATAAAAATACGACATACAACTAACTATAAATGAAAAGCTAGAAACCCCAAGAATTTCAAGAATATTTATATATATATACACATATATATGTGTATATGTATATGTATATGTTTATGTGTACGTGTATGTGTATGTGTGTATTCAAACTAGAGAAACTAGGCAACGCAAAATACCAAAAAAAAAAATGATAAAGTTCTTTGGCCCAGCCCCTCCATACGAAAATATCCAGATGTTAGACCTTAAGATATAAACATATAAATTCCATAATAATGAGAAGAAAAAAAAAACACGCACGCACACATAGAAAGTAGTGTATGTGTGTGTGTAAAGATAAATGTGCTTAGATATTAAAAAAAAGAATAATAATTATTAATATTACCCATACGACACTCATCCATTCATACTAATACTAATATCATGCCTAACCATTAGCTCATAAATTTTACTTGCAAAACTTAAGCTAAGCACACCCACACACACCCTTACAGGGTATTCTTTTAGGCTCATCACAAAACTTCTTCTATCCGCAGTTATCGCTTTTCTTTCGCCTAACAGATAGTTAAGCGATATTTGGAAAATGGGTGAAACTTTTTTGCTATTTGCTATAAAAAGCCCAAGTGAAACTCTCTTCGATTCTTGCTTGAATGTTCTTCTATCCCCAATTTGTCGCTTTGTCAGTACGAAAAGCGATTAGCATGAATTCTGCTTTAAAGCACAATAAATCCACGGAAATAAATCAGTTTCTTTACCTATCGCCACTTATCGGCTAACAGTGCGAAGCCGCTTTAAGCAAATATTTGTTAGCCAAATCTAAGCTGATATACCCTATTTGCACCCTAAAAACAGAGTATCAAAACACGTTCACTGCACTCTCTCATATAATTCAGAACAGGGCGCAAGTTCAAGCGATCGCTTAGCTAAATTAGTTTCTATGCTTCACTTTTAAGTGAAAATGAACCCATTTCGTGTATCCAAAAGCAAACCGAATACATTAATACACTCACCCACAATACAAAAAAAAAAAAAAACAAATATAATAAAAATTAATTCCTTTGGGCAGTAAGAAAAAAAAACTATACGAAAAATGAAAAATCTTTAAGGCACATACGAATGAAAAGCAACAAAAAAAAACAATTTAAAAACAAAAACAATTATTATTATAATAAATATAATAAAGATCCAGCATTCCACAATAAAGAACAAATATAATTTTAAAAACAAAGTTCAAGAAATTGAGTGCTTTTTATGGAAAGCGTATAAGAACAAGAAATTTTCCCAACTTGTTTTGCGCGATTTTTTTCGTTTGTTTGGTGCGTTGTGTGGGGAGTGAAATGGGTTGGGGGAAGGGGACAGGGAAGGGGGCGACGGTGCGCTCAGCTGATTTTGGACTTACCGTTTGACCCAATTGTGCAGGTGCCAAGAGCCAACAACTAACAGTTAACAGCCAAGAGGTAAGAGGTAAAAAGTGTTGGCAAATGCCGACAACAGTTGCCGGTTTTTATACCCTAACAAAGAGTATTTAAATTGCTTGAAGTGATAGGCAACAAATGAGAGACATTCTTTGTAAACTTAAAAATCTATCTGTCTGCAACTATGCAAATTGATCTCCTTATTTTTAAGTCTATATTTGCTAAAAGTTTAAGTGAGGTATGTTTTTTAGCAGGCAGTGTAGATATGTTAAAGTTAAAGAAATCAATGAATTAGTAGAAACAGTAAAATAGAACCAATTTCCTTCTTTAAAATTAAACAAGCGATATAATATTATATAATATAATGTATGTAATCAAAAATATATTATTATATAAACTGCGAACGTCTCTAAGGTTAGGGTTGGTAGTTATATATTATATAAATAATAACAATAATAATAAATACATAATTATTTATCAATAACTCATTATTAACAATCATAATTAAAGCTAACTTTATATAAATATATATTTTATTAATATATATAATACTATATTAATTCTCACAGACTTATCTTCAAGTGTATTCAATGTTCGGCTCGCAGACAATAACTGTTCTTTCACGTTTCTTATAAAATTTCTCTGCGCTTGCGTAGCCCACGAAAAGAAAGAGACAGAAACAGCAACAGCAACGGCAAAAGAGACACAGCTATTTAAAACTCAAGCAGAGCAGATAGAAAGAGAGGGAGAGAGAGAGAGAGCGAAATAAAATTGAGTGCCAGAGTCAAAGTCAAAGTCAGGGCTAATTGATTAGTCGCAAAGTAAACGCAAGCCAAAGCAGACGTTGTTTCCTCTATAAGATTGGATTGCTTTCGGTTTTTCGGTTTCGGATTGAATCGTATGCGAGTACCGTTAGTTGGACGCTACAGAAAGCTGGCAGAAGTTTTGGATTTGCATTTCGATTGTTTGTTTGCCGTGTGGTGCGTATTTTAAATGTGACGACGATGATTCATCAAACAATCCAGCGATCAGTCTGTCAGTCAGTCAGCCTGTCAGTCTGTTAGTTGTTGTTCTTATTGTGGTTGATGTTGTCTTTGTTTTGGCCACGAAGAAAGTTGTCGTGAAAAACATGTTAATTGTCTTTGGTGCGCTGACTTGAAGTCGTCTCTATGAGGTTTCGTTCGTTAAAGAATAAGCACAGCTTAATAAACAATTAGTTGAGCTTCAATTGAGTGAATTTAACTTACAAGTTATCCTAGGTATTCAAAAACCTAGAAGGTATATAGAAAAGTTTCGAGAACATTTTCCGATTAGTCAAAAAGTGAATTAGGTGACAAATTTTTATTGATCTAGCTATGCTTAGACTAAAAATATTTCCTCTGAATTATCATCCTCAATTTATTTTGATTTGTGTAAAGGTACAGAAAAAGAAAAAATCGTCTGAACAAAATAAACAACAAATTTCTAAAATATTCTTTGCTTAGAGTTAATAGTAAATAAAATTACTTTTTCGGGGTGAATGCTAGACTTAACGAAGGACTTTCGGAGTAAATGCTAAAATGATTCGGAGTTCATACAAGGCAAATGCCGAATTTAATAGTAATTGAGCGCATATTTTAATTAGGAAAGGAATCAGGAATATAACGTTTACTCCGAAAAATCAAATTCCCTATGTAGAAAGTATGAAAATATGCTCTTTTTGTATAGATTCCAAAGGAACTTCAAGTAACTTTCAAATTTTTTCGGAGTTAATCCTAAGAGCTATGGAGCCAATTCGGAGTAGGTGCTAAAAGATTGATTCGGAACTAATAATTCGGATTGGCTACTTGATGAATGCAACTTAGCATTTTCTCCGAACTTAATTAGGAATTGAGTTCTAAGTAAATTGGAAATCAGTAATATAACTTTTACTCCGAAAAATCAAATTCCCTATATAGAAAGTATGAAAATCTGCACTTTTTGTATAGATTCCAAACGAACTTCGAGTAACTTTTAAACTTTTTCGGAGTGCATCCAAGATTTTATAAAGCGAATTCGGAGTAAATGCTAAAAGATGGATTCTGAACTAAAAATACGGAATGGATTTTTGATGAATGCGTAGTTTAATTAGGAATTGAGTTCTAAGTACTAAATTGGCAATCAGTAATATAACTTTTACTCCGAAAAATTTAACCCCTTATATAGACACATGCAGATGCCGACATCCGCCGGCGCCTTGGCGAACCAGCAGCCGCTGGCGCTGCTGCTGCTGATGGCGACCGCGATGGGCGGCGGAGATTCGCTGCGTCGCAACTTTGATGCGCGCCAGACGAGCGTCAATGCGAACATACCGCTGTGGAAGCAACGCGTAAGTACGTCGAGCATACCCCAGCCAAGTGGCAACTAAAGAGTAGTCGCGGCGTTTTGCAGGCCTGCGAGAAGTCGCAGAAATATCAGCTGAACTCGCACTACAGCTGCGACGAGAAGGGCGACGTGAAGTGCTTGCCCGGCTGGCAGGGCGATCTCTGCCAGGTGCCCATGTGCCGACGCGGCTGTGATCCCATGAATGGTGAGCTGCACCCAAACATCGCCTATTGTTCCCTTTAAATCCTCCTCATTTTTCCGTTAACAGGCTACTGCCAGCGTCCTGGCGAGTGTCGCTGCCGCATTGGCTACAGCGGCGAACAGTGCGACAAATGCATCCCTCTGCCCGGCTGCCAGCACGGCACCTGCAACAAACCCTTCGAGTGCCTCTGCAAACCCGGCTGGGACGGACTCTTCTGCACCGAACGTAAGTTGCCAAGTTCTCGTCTATATACCAATAAATAGTTGCTCTCTGATCTAGATGCACTCCTGTGGGGTATATTCGATCCAATTCAATTTTAAGACTCCCAATGCGATCACTTTTGTTCCTCCTCCTTTGTTAGAACTCCTTTATTAACATAAATGTGTATAACTTCGGCTTACGTAAAGGCTTCTAGTAAAGTTTCTTATTATATTAAAGCTTTCAGTCGACTTGCAAAATAAAGTTGACAGATATTGATACAAATACATTTAATGATAAGTATTTTCCCCAAACACTCACTTCACTATTTATTTTAGTTAGGAATTCTTGTGACTATCTCACAGACCAGTCTTTATACTTGTAGAAACTCACTTAGGAATAGATCTCTTTTAGGGCTTTTAAAGGGCATTAGTATTCTTGATCAGACAGGTCCTTCATCTATACAAACTAGTCCCTTAGCTTAAAGCCTTCTACGTGCAACATTCCATGAGAAGTTGTTTGTTTGTAAATAACTTGACCTCGTCTATATACAAACAGATTCTCAAGATGTGATCTTTAGTTATAAAAACGATTTTTATGTCTAGTCTGTTATATGGTCCTTTATATATTTGGTCCACAGCCAGCTGTCGCAGTGGATGCCACAGCACACGGGGCTACTGCGAGGCGCCCGGCGAGTGCCGCTGCCGGATCGGGTGGGCGGGTCGCAATTGCGGCGAGTGCGCGACGATGCCGGGCTGCCAGCACGGCAGCTGTAACAAGCCGCTCGAGTGCCTCTGCCAGCCCGGCTATACGGGCCTGCTCTGTCAAACAGGTGAGTCAGATACTTGCATTCTCCACCTGATAAACATCTAACCCTTCCTTTAGCACTTTGCGCCTCCGATTGCAGCAAGCAGCACGGCTATTGCCGCAAGCCCGGCGAGTGCAGGTAAGTTGACTGACCTTTGAACTGCAGCAGTAATAAAAATAACACTCTCTCTCTCTCTCTCTCTCTCTCTCTCTCATATTTTACAGGTGCAAAGTGGGCTGGACGGGCTCGCAGTGCGACAAGTGCTTTCCCTATCCCGGCTGCGTTCACGGCGACTGCGAGGCGCCCTGGGAATGCAACTGCCACCCAGGCTGGGGCGGCATGCTCTGCGATGAGAGTGAGTTTCCTTTGTCATCCTCAGCTTAGTTAGATGCTTACAATCCTTACACAGATTATAGAAAACTTTCGAAATATTCTATTCAAGTTTCTAGCTACTTAAATTCTCAAGATCAACCAGACTTGGACTTGGCTAAAGTAACACATTTTATCATTCCTATCAGGAATGTTTTTATATAATGACATAAGGGTTTTTTGAAGGATTTTTTAAGTGTTTGGGATATAGTGAGTTTTCGGTTTCTGTTCATGGCTCATATAACAAATACTAAACCGACTCCATTCTCTTTCTATTAACTTAAATTCTCAAGATCAACCAGACTTGGACTTGGCTAAAATAACAAGAATGTTTTTATATAGTGACATAAGGGTTATTTGAAGGGTTCGGAATAAAGTAGACTTTCTGTTGCTGTTCATGGCTCATATAACAAATACTAAAGCGACCTCATTCGCTTTGTGAACAGCTGACAGACTTGTGACCCCTTTTAGCCCGTTAACAGCTTGAGGGCACATCCTTGCCACACACATGATGGGCATGTCATTAACCCTATTAGCATAAATATTGCCACGTCTGTTGGGGTTTTTTCTAAAGATGTCTCCGACTTTGTCTTTTCCAACAGGACTCAGCTACTGCGTGGACAATCCGGGCGTCTGCCAGAACGATGGCAAGTGCGTCTCGCTGAGCCGCGAGGATGGCGGATATCGTTGCCACTGCCGGCAGGGGTATCTGGGCAAGAATTGCGAGCAGCTGGATGAGTTTCTGCTGACTTCGGTGGCGCCACCGCGAATTACGCCGCCGCCCATCGAACTGGACGCAGGTGCCGCTGATGACACAAGCCACAATGCTAGCAAAGTGGAGCTGACAACAAAGTTGCCGCCGCCGCCGCCGCGTGCAGCAAACGAAACAGCAAACGAAGCAGCAGCAACAACAGCGAACAGGACAAGGACGAAACAGGAGACGGAAACGACGTCGGCCACACGCGTTGCCAACCACAATGCGACTAATGAAGCGTTAAGCGACATTGCAGCTGCTGATGAAGCGACAACATCGAGGCGTGCCACAGCAACAACAACAGCAGCAACAGCAACAACAGCAACAACAACAACAGCACCACAAACACTAGCTGAGGGTGGTGCAACAAGTGGGTCGGTGGCACAGTTGAGTGCACAAGCGGCGGACAACGATGAGGACGACGAGGAGGACGACGGCGACGAGGACGAGGACGAGGATGAGGATGAAGGTGACGGCGATGATGACGACGATGAGGATGGCGACTATGAGGACGAGGAGGATGACAATGATCAAATTATACCAAATATTATTTGAGCAACGGGCTGACAAATTTGTCCAGCTACTCATCTAATTGCATTTTGTGTTTTTTTTTTTTTGTATTTATTTATTTATTTATTTATTTCTACTGCCCTGCGCATGACTAGCTTATAAATTATTTATTTTATTTATGAGATTTTTTATTGGATTTTGTTTGGCTTATTTGATTTGATTTCCAAAAAAAAAACGAAAATGGGGCGCAAAAGTCTCAAGGCGAAACTTTTTATTCAACAGCCTCCAATTGGATTTGCGGATTTTTTAAAAGTCTCCTGCATGTCCTTGAATTGCAAAGCGTAGTGGAATGAATTTAAACATCAAAAAAACAGATTCTGTCTGCAGAAGTTGCTTCATTTTTGCTGCAGGATTCAATTCTTAAAAGCCTTAGTCGTCAATTTGTACTCCCATCCTTAATATAGAAAAATAATAATAAAATAAATAAAAAATTATGAGGTCGTCTAAAAATTCAGCACAGGACAATTAACATGTCCTTCGGCCAACTGATAGCCGTATACCTAAGAATTCTTTTAACATAAGATTTGCAGGGATACGTAAAGATATAGCCGCGTTACGTCTTGTTTTTTGTGAGCGAAAAAGTCCTTTAAAGGAAAATTTTTGACATAATATTTCACGAATCCCGAAATCCCAGCTGACCCCTGCGAGTTCAAAAAGGCACATCCCTTTAAAAGCCTTGAGGATATGGCCGAGTTATGTGTGTCCTGTAAAGAAAAATAGCTCTAACTCGGACAAATCCTTACGGATTTTAAAAGGACTCGGCGCGTTGAGATCGTAACGACCAACTCTATCGAACTCCATTTAAACATTATGGGGTCATCTAAGAATCCAACACTTGTAAATTTTCAGCCTGAAAACTGAACGGAAAACTGGCGAAAAACACAAAATCCTTGATAACTCAGAAACTAACAGGACGATTTGAATGTACTTTGGCCAATTTATAGCCCTGGTTATTACAGTTCGTTTGACATATAATATGCCAGGATACGCAAGGATACGGCCGAGATATAAGCATATTTGTGTTCCCGAAAATGTCCTTTTATCTCAGCTGTTTGAAGGACTTTTATCCTTTTTATTGCATATTCTCAATAGGCATGATAAGGACTATTTTTGGACCAAAGGACATCAGGATAGTCCTTTAAATGGCTGAGATAAGGTGGATTTTGTGATTTTTTGGCAAATTTTGTGACTAACCCCCTAGGAAAATTTTCGGTGAAATTTTTGGTCGAATCCTTAAAATCCTTGAATGCCAATCGATAGAGCTACTTCCTGTGAGTTCGAAAATGTGTGTCCTTTTTAGATCCTTTTAGATTTGCAGGAGTTATGAGCAAAAAACGAATGTCCTTTTTAGAAAAACAGCTCTAACGAAGCCAAATCCTTGCATATTTCGAAAGGACATGTCGCGTTGGAATCGCAAGGACAAACTCCATCGAACTGCATTTATAGTTAATGGGCTTATCTAAGTAAAAATGTCCTTTTAGCGTGGATGTATGAAGGAAATACGCAAAATTAAACAAATAAAAAGTATTGTTTATATAGTTTATATAGAATTGTCTTTATTTATGGTAATTAAGGCATTAAACTAAACACGCAAACAATTGCAACGAGATTCGTTAAGCGAATTGTTCAAAAAAAAGGTATTTCATATATCTGTATATATATATTCAAGATTCGCTTAAGATTAGCAGTAGGGGGAAATTGAAAATTCAATAAAAAAAAACACACACAGACGCAAAGGCGGAGCCAAAACCAAATACACAATGTTTTTAAAGTTAAGGACACCAATTGCTTAGACATAAAGCAGGCAGCGGGAATAAACGACAGAGGAATTTGGAATATGGCCTATAAGGGGCGTTTTTGTTGGATATAGATAGATAAAGTTATAGGATATATGCAGTTATAGGATATGGTCATACAATTACAAAATATAAACTTAAAAAACGATAATAAAAAAAATATTGTGGGGAGCGGGGGAAAGGGGGATTACAATAGTAATAATAATAATAATAATAATTATTATATTAATAATAATAATAAACATATTCGTAATATTCGTTGCATCTAGTTGAGCTCCCGCTTGTCGCGCTGACTGATCTGGGCCATGGTAATATATTGTCGCACCAGGCGCGAGATTTCATGGGCCTGCTCGGTTTGGACGCGTATGACGCGCTGCTGCATCAGGTTGCCCACCTTCATGTCCAGGAAGAGCGCGCCATCCTCCGAGCGCACCTGCAAAAAACGTGTAAAAAGTGGACCGTTGATAAGTGCTATGGATTAATCGATATCGATATTGATATGTTGCATACCTTGCGCGTGGAGATGACCTCCATGAAGCTCCAGTGCTGCAGGGTCTCGTGTGTATTTGGATCCAAGAATAGCACTCCGCGTCTATTCAAGGCCAAGATTAGATCGCGCCACATGGGACTGTGATTGTCCTCGACGTGTGGCCCCTCCTCGGCCCAGATGCGCTTGACGGCAAAGAAGCTGCTGCCGAACAGCGGCCAGGCGGCCAGCACATTAAGAAACTGCGCCTTCACCTGGCCCGGACTAAGGCCGGACACCTGCGGCCAGGCGGACTGCACCAGACCCACCCACTGGGCGGGCCTTATTTCGCGTATGCCGAGCGCTGGCTTCGGCAGCAAAAACTTAATCTCCTTCATCGCTGGCACATGGCTCAAGTCGGCGGCACGATGCAGCAGGGCCGCAATCCTTGCCATATCCCGCACCATTTCCGGCATGGGCACCCCATTGCCGGGCAGCTCCAGGAGCAGACCCTCCAGATAGTCCGGCGCCACCTGATTGAACAGCACCTCGACATACAACGGCATCGGGGCTGGTTCGCGCTTGAGCGCAAAGTGCCAGACCGAGCGGCAGAAGATCAAATAGAAGGGCTGACCGGACTTCAGCAGCTCCGTGGTCACGTCCAGAATATACTCGTCGGCAGCCAAGGGCATGGTGAAGGCGTCTCCCTGCACAATGCAGTACAGCGAGAATTCCTGCTGCTCCGCGTCCGATTCGACGCCCAGCAGAGCGCACAGCTCGGCGATCACATCCGCGACGACCGTCGAGCAGCGCGTGTTGACGACGCGCTCGGCGCCGCCGGGCAGGCGATAGATCTGGCGGCGGGCGGAACGGCCCGCCGAGACGGCGGTCACCTCCTCGACGCTGGGCACGTTCTTGCGGCCGCCGCAGCGCGCCGTCTTGCGCAGATTCGTCAGGCAGACGGCGGCGGTGCCATGGCACGAACGGCGCCTGTCCGAGGCGGCCGACGTCAGGTGCTCCATCAGATACGGGCGCAGTGCGTCCGAGCAGCCAAAGTATGCAGCCAGTATGCTCAGCAGCCGCCACGCCCGCTGCGAGCTGTCCGGACAGGGCGATCTATTCGCCGTCGTCTGCTTCATCAGCTGGCAATAGACCTCGTCGCGCAGCGCCAAATACTTGTGACAGTGCTAAAGGGCAGAAAAAAGTATGTTAGCTTAATTAAAGCTGCCTGCGAACTCAATTAACAGTTAACTCACCATCAGCACGGTGTAGACACACTTGACTTCGGTCAGCTCCGGGTCGAGCGGAATGTCGCCGCAGTAGCGCAGTATGCAATCAAAGCACTCGAGCGCCAGCGGCGCCAAATCATTGGGCAGCCGCAGCAGCGGCAAACGAATCGCGTGTCCCTGCCACTTGACCAGCTCCGCGTACGAGCGATTGGCGGACGACGACTGGTGACGCTCGTGGTGACGATCGGCGTCGCGCAGTTGACTGAGGAAAAGGAAACGAAACAGAGAAGGCCGTGAGAAAGGGAGACAAATTATGAACATGATAAAAAAGAGTTAATCTAAAACTAGGTTTTATAAGCCAACTTTAGGTTTAAACAAGGATTCAAGTTGAGCTTTTAACTGGGTTTCATTAACTTAGTCAACTAAGTCAACAGTCAGCTGTTGGCCAGAATGAACGATTAGTTGACTGAGGGGAAGGAAACGATGCAGAGACAGGCGTGAGAAAGGGACAAAAATAATGGATATGAACAGATTTAATCTAAAACTAGGTTTAAACAGTCAACTTTAGGTTTAAAAAAGGATTTAATTCATTTTAAAGCAGGTTACATCAGCTTGGTTTTAGTTTTAACTAGATTTAAAAAGTCAGCTGTTTGTCAGAATGATCGAGAGAATATGCGACAAATTTTAGGTTGTATGATAAACCAGATTTAATCTTAGACCAGGTTTAAACAGTCAGCTTAAGGTTCAAACTAGGATTCAATAGCCAAGTTGAGCTTTAAAGTGGGTTTCATCAACTTAGTTTCGGTTTAAACTAGGTTTAAACAGACAGTCAGAATGAACTTTTAAACAGTCAGCTTGAAGATAAACCTGGGATTTAATAGCCAAGTTAAGCCTTAAAGTGGGTTAATATAGGGAGGTTTCAGCTTAAAGCAGATTTCATCAGCATAGTTTAGGTTTAAACTAGGTTTAAACAAACAGCTTAAGATTCAAACCAGGATTCAAATGCCTAATTAAGCTTTAATCTGTATTAAAACAGCAAGGATTTAGTTAAAAGCAAGTTTCATCAGTCTAGTTTAGGTTTCAATTAGGTTTTAACAGTCAGCTTTATGTTAAGACATAATGTTTAGACATGTTTAATCTAAAAAGTTAAAGTGTAAACTAAGTTTAAGCAGCCAACTTTAGGTTTGAATCAGCTTTAATCCATAACGTTCAAGCAACAGTTAGATCGTGGTATAAACTAGGATTCAACTGTCACTTTAAGGTTTCAATCAGGTTTTAACAGACAGGGTTAAGTTTAAATCAGCCTCTGTTTGCATTTGTCTGCCTAAGTTAGACTGAATCAATAATTTTTAGGGTGTGTGGTTTATATCGGATTGAATATTTATAGCCCGCTCTTTTAGGGTATATTTATACTCTGTTTTACTTAAGAGTAATAAGGGGTATTCCCTGACTTTACTCACTCGTTGCGGAAATGCTGCATGGCGAACTGGAGGAGTGAATACTTCGTGACTGACGGAGGCGTCCCGTTGCCGTTCAGCTCATCCTGCAGCATATAATTGCCGTCCAGATCGTGATGCGATGATTGCTGCTGCTGCTGCTGTTGCTGCTGTTGCTGCTGCTGCTGCTGTGTCTGGTGGCCATTGGTCAGGCTGCTGGGCTGTTGTCCAGCGTTGGATTTGCGTGACGAGTGCAGATAGCTTTGCTGCTTGATGAAACGCTGCTGCTCCACGAGCTGCTGCTGCTCCTCGGCGGCATCCTCCAGCTGCAGTTGCTGCTGATGCAGCTCCACTTGTTGCTGCAGCTGCAAAGGTTGCTGCTGCTGCTGTTGCTGCAGTTGATCGTCGCCGTTGGAGTGGGCGTGTTCGTTGCGTTGGGCGTGCGCCTGACGCGTCTCCAGACGCTCCAGTGGCACGTTCAGCGTTTGGGCGGCCGCCCGGGCGCCCGACGACAGCGTCGACGCCTTCGATTGTGACTGCAACCAGACCGAAAACAAGAAGAAGCAGAGAAGTTAAACAATGAATGCAATGGCATGTGAAAGTTGCTGGGCGCCTTTTTCGGCCAAAAGCACTTGACCAGCAGCCAACCGGTCGCCAAGTTAAGCCTTGGCTAGACGACGACGGACCGGTTTGAACGGGGCGCGCCTATCGCGATGATGATACATATGAATATAATAAATAACTATAAATGTATATATGTATATATATGTGTGTATGTTTGTACAGTGAAAGCTCCTACAAACGAACAGCTTAGCTTCTGCATTTGTTTACTGTGCCACAAGCTGGCCCTACTTACACACATTTTGCATACACTTGCAAACCTGTAAACATTTAAAAGCAACACTGAATACAACTACGTACAAATTAAAGCCCCTTTCAAAACACTTTTTTGATATCCTTTGAAAACTGGCCAAATTTAACATTCGATATCTTTATAGAAAGCCTAAAATATAAGTATAATAAACCCAAAAAAATATCCTGTCACATTAAGAATTCTTCTTGTATTTTATATTTTAAACAAGTACCCAAAAAAAAAAAAACAGCTAATAGAAATATTAGTATTTATTTTATTCCTAATCAAACCTGACCAGATTTAGTTTGCCAGCCTAAAAAGTCAAAGCTTCTCATATCTTGTAAGTAATCAAATTGTCATTCAATTAAATTATATCAATATTAATAATTTTAAATAAATCTAAACAGAAAATTTCCTTCAGATTTGGATTTTAGATTGAACTGAACTGAAACTGTGTTTGTCAATAGTTCACTTTAGAGTACTTTCACTGTATTTATGAACAGCCTTTTTAGTGAGCAATTGAGGGGTAACGGGAATTTATGTTTTTGGCAACGAAAGTGTTGCCAATAATTTTTCACTTTTATTGCAATAAGCTTTCCTTTCCATTCCGCAACACCCACTCAATATGCAACAACAACAACGAGCTCGTTGCATTAAAAAAAAACACCCACAGCGAATAAAACAACAACAACAACAAAAAACAGCAATAACAAATTTCGTTGCATTTTGCAACGAGCTCAAGCGCATAAAACAACAACAACAACAACAACAAGAGAGGTGAGTAAAAGTTGTTGTTGTTGTTGTTTATGAAAGCGGAAATCTTTCACCAATCAATCAAGTTTGTATATAAATATATATACATATATATATATATATATATATATATATATATATATATATATATATATATATATATAGATCTTTATATACCCC
>SCDZ01000895.1:21613-46671 GCA_004143845.1 Drosophila lacertosa | reverse complement strand
TTTGAGCGGACTTTACAATCAGACCCGTCGCTTAACTGGATAAGCCGTCAGACTCGCGAAACGGCTATCGAAAAACTGGCAGCAATGACCCTGCAGATCAACTCCTACGCAAATGAGAATCTAACCGAGGACTTTGGGGGTCTGCAGCTGGACAGCGAGGATTGCGTGGAGAATCTACGGCAGACGCTCATGCTGGCTGCCAAACAACACAGATCCAAGTTGCATGAACCAGTCAAGCCGCTGGAAGCAGGCAATATGCTTAGCTATACGCCAGTCAACATTCTAGTGGAGAACTCGATCAAGGTGCCGGTATCGCTGCTGCAGCCGTACTATCTGTGGGCTAGCAGCTATCCCAATGCCCTTAAGTTTGGCACGCTGGCTTCTTTGATTGGCCACGAATTAATACACGGCTTTGATGATGGCGGCCGGAAGTTCGATGCACGCGGCAACGCTAAAGACTGGTGGGACAAACGGTCTACGAACAATTTTGTTCAGGCCCAATCCGAGAACATTGCGGACAACGGCGGCTTGCGTCTGGCCTATACCGCTTACGTCAGCTTGCAGGAGGCCCAGGAGGCGACCGTCGAGGGCAGACAGCAGCTGCTCAAGGAAAAACTGCCCACACTGAACTACACCAATCTGCAGCTGTTCTTCATCAGCTTTGCGCAGAGCTGGTGCAACGATTTAAGTCCACGCATGCGGAGTATCCAGGTTGCCACGGATCAACATATGCCTGGACAATTGCGCGTGATCGGATCGCTCTCCAATTTCGAAGAGTTTGCCAAAGAGTTCCAGTGTAGTGTGGGCAAACCAATGAATCCCCAAAAAAAATGTAAAATATACTAACTTTGTTTTGAAGAATTGAAAGTCGTTTTTAAAAAACGAAATGCTAAATTACGTGTTTAAAACTCCTGTGATAAATAAATAACTTGACTTTTTTTGTTTTTAAAAAAGCCTATGACTATTTGATTAATTGTCAAGTTTTAAAACGCTTTAAATCTTATTAAAAATTGGTTCCCAATGTAAAATAATATTGATTTAAAATATATTTGGATGTTAATTAAAATAAGCCTTGCTGTAATAATTTTCAAGATCGATAATGGCAGGATGGGAGATAATGCCTTTAAATGGTTACAAAGATACGCAAATAGGTAATCTACCCTATTTAAACATATCATATAATATTCAATAACATTATTTAATTACCTATGTATATAGCAGTTGTAGAGACGCAACTAAACTGTTATAAAATCGCTAATACATATGTATGTATGTATAGGCGTTCTCGACGTAAGACCAATTATTACAATCCCTTCTGCACAGCAATGTGTATGTGTGTGTGTGTTTGTGTTGTAAGAAAGGTTGAGTCAATCAATCTATTTATGTGCATATGCGCTTGCACTTGGCATTGACCGTGATTGTTAATAGCATTCAGGCGGGTCGATAAATGAGCAACAGCCCCGCTAAGGGCAAATGGGCGCGTAGGGCGGTAGAGAATTAAATACTTACCGTGCGTCAGTATGTTGATGGTCTCGTTGTGCCAATAGAAGAGACTGAGGAGGCAACCCTTGAAGGTCTGTAGCGGACGGTATCCCTTGAGGACATACGGATTGAACTGTAGATATTTCGGCATGTCCTGCCAATGCAGCAGCTGGTCTATGTCGGTCCCTGTGCTCGACGTGCCGCTGGTGCCTGTTGTTGTTGTTCCTGTTGTCGACACAGTTGTTGTTGCTTGTAAGTTAGTTGCTGTTGTTGTTGCTGCTGTTGTTGTTACTGTTGATGGTGCTGTAAGCAAGGCAGACGTTGGCGTTGTGGAAGCGTTCGTGGAAGACGTTAATGTTATGGAATTCAATGGCACGAGTGCTGGCATTGCACTCTCCGAATGGCCACCCTCCCCAGCCGATTCGATGAGACCGTTCCTGATCATGGCCAGAGCATGTGACTCGCCATTAGCTGCACCACTGGCCATGCCGTTGCCAGTGCCGTCCGATGCCTCATTGCTATTGACGCGATTGCCACGTGCGCGGGCAGGCGTTATTGGCGGCGTTGCCGACATGGACTCCACGGTGCTGCCCAGGCAGTTGGCGATATCGTGCTCACTGCTCGCGTTGCATACAGTTGGTTGTGTGACTGCTGCTGCCGCCGATGGGGCGTAGTTGGACGACAACTTTGGTTTGGGCTTGCTGATTAGCTTGCTGGCGTTTGATTTGATGCCCGTCTCGGCGGTCAGGTCAACGACAACGGCAGCAGCGGCGGCGGCAGCAGTGTCCATGCCTTAAGGGTAAACGCGTACAATGGCTGGGTCTCTAAATTGGCGGCAACAGCAACTGAAATCAAAAGTGTACGCCATGAATTATAAACCACGGCGCAGTGCTATAAAAATGCCTCACACAAAACACTCCCAAAACGCGCACAAACACACACAAGCACTAACACACACACCCACACTCACACATACAGAAGCACACTCTCACAGAGGCCGCACAAACGGCCTTTTATGTGTTACGTATACGCCTCGTTGTCCTGTGCCAAAAAAGCACGTGCTTACGTACGAAAAAGAGACCAGGACAATGTCAACACACAGCCGCAGCTGCCTCGTGACCCAAAAAGACAGTAGTACGAGTGTATTACATATATAATATATATACACATGCACATTTGCGTGTGTGTGTCTTTTCTTTTTTTGCAGGCATGGGCCAGTTTTGGAGGTAGCCGAAAGTGAATATTTATTGTGAATCACGCGACTTGCAGAGCAGGACAGGCTTCTGCCGCTTTGGCCAACAAAAAAATCGATAGGCTATACTTACTTCTGGCATGGACTTCTATCGCAATGTAAATTCCGTTCAATGCAATTAAAAGGCAACAAAGTGGCCAATAGGCAAACAATTTGCATTCATGCATTCGCTGTGCAGCTGCAGCGAATATTTCGTTGTATTTGGTGGAAGCGAGTGGGCGGGGTGTGAACACGTTTTTGGGTAGCCTTAAAAGGTTGCTGCTATGAACTTCGACTAAGTGTGTGGCTGCAACAGCGTTGACGTGGGCACGGCATACCGTTGGGTAGACACTCGATTAATTATTTAGCCATTGATGCGCGTTAAGTTTGATTTCTTCGTGAATTTTTAATGTTCCAGTTTTATAATTTTTTTGGTTGCGTACACGGAAAACACTACAAGGCGGGAACAGGCGTCGCAGCGCACGTTGGCGTAAGCACGTCAATATCTGACTGAGGATATACACGATAACGATACCGTTATACCGTGTATTGTTATGCAATTGAATTGCCAGTATTTTCATAAGGCGCCAACAAGAAAATAAGAAAAAAGCGCGCGCGCGCAGAACGTTCCAGCTGATAGATTTTGAAAAGCACCGTGGTGACAACTCTACAAACATCACGAACATTTCTTTACCAACACTAAAACTTATTGGCATTGCCGGCATGAATTGGCAACGCCGACGTTCAATAAGCACAGCTAGTCAGCTGGTGAAGCGCTTGGCTTCGTTGTAATTCAATTTTTTTCAAGCCTATTTATTTCGTTGTGTCTTTGATATTGTTATCAGTTAAAAGCGAAACATTTGTAACGATAACATTATAATGCCTTCAGCATTTGTGAAAAGATAAAAAGCTGCCCAAGTCGGGCAGCCACAAGTAACGGCTAATTACAGGAATTGCGCCAAAAACTACAATAACAAAACAGACGCAAGCCGAATAGGCGACAAGTGCAATTTGTTTCCGATTTGTCCAATTATTTGGGAACTTGCATACATACACTAATGAACTCGAACATATCGCAAAAAGCATATAAAACTTGGCAATTGCTGAATCGAGTAATTGGTGGATTGTGGAATCGTTTATATTTGCCTAGTTCGCCGTTTCTAGCATTACCAGCGCCGCCAATAGCAAAAACAACAACACGCACACAAGAGGAAGAAGAAGAGGTAAGATAATGATAAATGCTAAATGATTTTCTTTTACTGTATATGAAAAAATGCACGCACACACTCTCACTTGTCTGTGAGCCATAGCGGCTACCTGCTAGTTCAGACGATATCCATGGCAAAAAAAGAAACTCGACCAATGCAGACAAGCGAGCGGCTGATTTGCGAATCGGGCTGCGCACTCAGCTGGTTTGGTGTTGCCACACTTTTTAATATATTAATAAATAATTGCAATTTAGATTCAAAGCAATCCACCAACTAGTTGTATTTGTTAGGAAAAACAAGCTACCTTTATTTGAACAATTCCCGCTTAATTTACCGAATACTATACTATATATATATTGCGTCGATTGTTTCAGTTGTTTTGCACGAATTGGCAGCACCGTCGTTTGCTACAACAAGATGGTAGCTCTCAGCAGACGTGGTGAATTCAATGAAAGTGACGTGAAATATGTGTAGAAAAAACACGATTTTCACAAACAGAAAATAATTAACTTTTAAGTAATAAGTGTGTTTCTGGACCAAAAGTAGAGTCTAAAACTCTGAAAAAAACAGTCTGTTTCTGCAACGCTACAGTTAGCACACGCGTGCCAAAAGTGGCTAACAAGCAAAACGGGCAGCTGCGTAAATTAAGACAGACGCTTTGTAAAGCGGGCAACAACAGCAACATACGACAATACATACAAAAATCAATTTTCGCGCTGCTTTTGAGGCTCTGCTGCACCAGCACAAAACAAGTTTAGCGTGCTCCATAAGCAAAAATAAACTAAAAAACAAGCGTTAAAGGTATACTTCGTTCCGCCACCCGCTGCCGAAAAGTACAGGCAAAAGTAAAGCCCCCACACACACACAGCTACACGCGCATCAGCATTGCAATTGAAAAACACGCACACACAGAAATAAATGCGCTCATACGCACGTTGATACTCACCTTTGCCTTTGCTTTGAGCAATTGTAAAATATACTATGCTTTGTTTTGCTGCGGTTGAATTGAGTCCGTGACGTCGGAACAACGTTGTAGCGTGCTTGTACAACTTAAACTTGTAGAACTACATGTGTTCACATATTATATGTATATTTTTATTTGTAATTGAATTTTTACAGATGCCACGAACCAGGCGACGCCATCACTCGAGGGATCGCTCCTCAGCCGGCACACGAGACAAACGTAGACGGCTCGATACTGGCGATCTGTCGCCACCCTTAGTTGAAGCACCATCGCCGTAAGTTGCACATTTATTCTCATATGTATATGCAACCGGGGAAAATATTGCTCAATGAATGCTTGCAATATGCTTAGCCAACAAAATTAGTCATTATATTTTTGCATTATTATATATCTTTGGCATTTCGTTCTTTATAAATAGTCCGCGGCTAACCAAGACCCATCACACCAGATCCGCGGCTAAGCGACGGAGGCATGAACTCGATGCAAATACATCACATATACCCAAGGAGCCAACGTGAGTAGCCTGAAATGTACTTGTTTGTTTATTATCCATGTTGTTATTTCTATACGTTTGCAGAGTATCAAATAAAATGGGTAACAGCCTAGTTAATGTGTTAATGTCTGTCTGTGTGCTATGATTAAAACATATATTTTTAAACAATAGATGGATCACATTATATTAACATACTGAAATAAGCTTATCCTTCTGACCGTCTATTTCGGAAGTCATTTGAGCTAGTTACTTTCAATTTAGAATGTTAATTTTGTTTTCTTATAATTTTCGAGATTATCCGCATTTTTTTGTAAATTGCGCAGTTTTGCAAGTTACGTATGTGGAAGGTATGGTGTGTCTCTGTAGTACACATTTTGTTTCTAAAAATACCTTGACAGCATCATTCAACTTGCCAACCCTTTTTATTCCAACATCGAAAATCCATGGCTTGCCTTCTGCAAGGGTGTTTTATGTTTACCAAACCGTACGTAATTTTTTCTTTGTTATACAACGCATGTCATATTGCTGTCTTATCAGCAACGTGCGCATGCAGTTTCTTTTGATTCACAGTCAGGACAGTGTCCTGCCCACGCAACGACTCCCGCTGTGTTCGCTTTTTCTTTTCAATGTGGCTTTTAAACTGCAATTTCTTTAATAACCAAGGCAGTAAAAAACACGCAGCAGCCAAGAGACAAATTAACATTTGGCCATATAAGGCAGGTGAAACTCGTGTTCCTGTAAGTGTCACAAGTTAAGTGTGACGAGTCATTCTGCCTCTCCTGCTCCTCTGACTTGCCGCTTGACTTAGTCAGCTTACTGTAAATTTATGCAGTGATTGCGATTTCTTTGTGCCAACTGCAATTAACCCGCTTCGTTGTTTGGGGGAAGTTTCGTTGCGTAGGCGTGGGTCCTGGCTTGCATTTCCTTGCTGCAGTTGATTTAATTTATTTGCCTGCGTATTTAAAACATATTTGCATATTACTCAAAACAACGCAGCGCAGACAACGGCAACAACTGAGGCGCGACGTTGTCGCATTTATTATTGTTTTTTTTTTTATTATTATAAACTTGGCCTGGCCTTTTTAGGCATGGCCTCAACCACGGCCGCAGCAGCATCTGTTGCCACCGCCCCCCTCTTAAGTATCTTGGCTGCGTTTGGTTTAATCAGTGTCGCATTTTGTAATTTATTTGCCACTAGCAGAGTCGCTTTCTTTGTCGTAAACTTCTGGAATTCATGCGCAACAGTCGCCTTGTTTATTAACCTTTTCATTTTGCAATAAAAACCCGCTTGCCAAGTGTTCACCAGTACCCAGATTAATTGCCAAAGCGACGGCTTGGCTTGGCTCATTATTCATCAAACGGCAACTTGCAACGCGGAAGTGTCAACCAAAAAAAAAAATAATCAAATACAAAATTTTAATTTAATATTGTCTAAATACGAAGAGTAATTGCTTAGGGCTGAAGTTTAAAATAAAATATTATTTTAAACAGTTAAAATACGGGAACCCAAATACATTCTTCCTATATACTATCATAAACTTTTTATATTGTCCGGATTGTTTAAACATTTCCATACTAAATTTATTCTAAGAAGAAAAATTATTATTTGTTTGATTTTTCCAAAAGATAAGTTTCGATTCTAATTTGTAAATACAATGCCAATATCCGAGCGATAAATATTTATAATAAAGTCACATAAGATATACGAGCTTAAACGAATGAAAGATACAGATAATGTGCAAGAACGTAAATGCTATATAGAGAATGAGAGATGCTTTCTGTGGATTGTTAAATTTATACTTACTACTAAATTATACTCAACCTTACCCATTTTTGGTTACAGGGTATATAAATTATACTCAAGTGTCAAACATTGCAGTATTTCCGCTATTTATTGTTTTTATTTTATTTATTTTTTTGGACGCATACATATGCATTTATATATATTTAAAATTTCAATTGTTAAATGTGTGCGTGAGTGTTCGTGTGTGTATGTGTGTGTTAGCTGCCAATTGAACGCACAGCGTACGCGCACGGCGAATTAAACATACGGCGAATTGCGTTGTTGCTAGTACGCTAAACATGATCGGATTGTAAACTGGAAAAACGACGCGACGGCGGCAGCTTCGTCGCTGTGGCGAGCTTCAAGCAACCGACACTTGTTCGCTGCGGACTTGTCGCACGAAAGCTCAGTCGCAACGACAACTTGCAAGCGAATGGAGGTGCTGGCTTCGGACGTCGCCGCCGTGCAGCCTCAACATCAGCAGCAACAATAAATATAACAATCAACAACAGCCAAGTGCCTTTATGAAAGAAATGTAAAATATTTAACAAATTGTGTTTATTATTTTCAACAAATGCAGCTGTCAAGTGTGCATCTTGTGTCTGTAATAGTGTCGTGCGTGTGTGTGTGTTTTATGTGCATATGTTAATAGCGGCAAAGAGCAACAATAACAGCCAACAATCAGTTTGTTCAGGCATCCTGCAAATTAACAAACTGTGTGTTAAAGGGGAATTCTCTAAATTAAAATATATACTTATATGTTTATAACAATTTTCAATGCTGCTCACATTTCGTAAACGCCAAACACATGCCTGTCTTGGCCAAGGTATTGACTTGGTTGGGTTAACTAACTTTGATAAGATATGACGAAGACGACGACGCCAAGACGCCTACAAACTGTGCATGTGCTTTTATATATAAAAATGTATATGCATTTGTGTATATATAAAAGTTAATAAATGTATATGAGAAAACTAGCTCTTATCGAACCGGACATGCTGATAGCGACCGACTGCAAGGGATTTGCACGCATTTCCGATATATATTTCGTATACAAACTCTCGTCGCATTACTCACGGCCTGTTTGCTGTCGTCACTTGAGTCATTAGCCAAGGTATTGGCAGCAGCTGGAGCTGTTAGCTGCGAGCTGCCGCAACAAGTTGTAGTGGTTCAACTTTTGTTGACCCGTTTGCGTTTCCTTTTCAAATCAGGTGGAAGAAAAGCAATAAACAAAAATGAGTAAAAACTGTATGAAAACTGGTCAGAGGACCTGTTATAGCCACTTTCTACCAAAGTTTTTAAATTGCATAAAGCCAAAGTAAACTGGTTAGGCGGTCTTGACGGGGTCCTATCAATGAACTTGTCAATTGGATTTGCTTTTGCTGACGCGCGGGGTAGCACAAAATCGTGGCTAGGTTCAGGGTTAGTTTCACAGCTAATTCAATTTTTCGCATTGCTGACATGTGCAACAGCAACAAATGCGGCCAACAAGAAGTCGCATAAATGCAATGGTTACACATCCAGCATGTGGCACAGCTTTAACGAGGGTGGTGCTGGTGGTGCAAGTGCGAGGGGTAAAGCACTGTAAACTGACTTACTGACACGAGCAAAATTCATAAGCCAATGAGAACGTGTTAATTATACAAACAAAAAAAGTGCTCGATAATTTATTGAAATGAAATGAGTGGGTGACGCTTAGGAAAGAAACGAGGCAAAGCCGACAGCGGTTTTTGTACCGTGTTCGCTGGGTAAGGCAGCGTGTGTGCACAGCATTGAAAATTCAATTGAAAAAAACAAAATTAAAAAAAAAGTGCGCCATTTTTCAAATGTTGCAGATACAAAAGATAAAGCTATAGATAAAACAGAATTAAAATTTCGCGCGCGCGTTCAAAGTAAATGCAAGCAGCCGTTTAAATTTAAACGCCAACAATATCAACGATTGTCAATGATAACATCAAAAATTAAGAAATAAAAGTAACAACGACAAGAAACACGAAAAAGCTAACAAAATGCCCATCGTCGGACAACAATATGCTAATGGATTCCGTCCATATAGCTCCTTTCGAGTATCACGTGGCAGTTGTGGCTACAGCAGCAACAACAACAACAGCAGTGGTGCCACTAAAAGTCAGAATGGACAACCTCTGAACAGCAACGGTGGCAACAACGCCAGAACAGCCACAAAGACAACAACAGCTGGCGCTGGCAACAGCAGCAGTCCCAAATCCAACACTGTCTCAAGCTCCACCTGTTCCTCATCCTCCTCGCTCAATCAACAGCCAGGTGTTAGCAACGGCTTCACCAGAAATCAGCCCTGGCGCAGCAGCTACTGCAGCAGCAATAGACAGCGTATTCAGGGCACACAATTGCAGCCACCGCAGCAACAGCAGTTGCAGCAACGCAACGTTAAACCGCTAACGCCCAAGCTGATTCGACGTATTGAGAATACCTGTGCCAGTAACTCCAACTCCAACACCGTCGCTTGCCCCAGTTCCCGCTATGGCAAGCCGCGTGCGCCAGCGCCGCCTCCCTCGGCGCAGCAGCAGCCACGAAGACAGAACCAAACAGCTCAGCAGCACCAGTTCCAAGCAGCTAATCCTAATCCGTCACAGAAACGCGCCTATCAGTCGACAAATGCGCGTTGCGCCAAAGAGAACTGTCCGGTGGTGCGGAATACACAGCGTTCTAGCAAGAACTATCCAGCGCCGCTGCCGCCACAGCAGCCGCCGCAACGCAAGCAACCCAATGATCTCATAACGTCGAAGGCCACGCCGCTGGCGCAGCGCCGACAGCTGCCGGCAACGCCTAAGCTGAGCTTAAGACAGCGCGCAGCGGCCGCCGCGGGTGCTGTTGAGGGCGAGGGCGGTGGTTTTTCAACCGGGTCGAGCGATTCGCATGATTCGCCCAAGTTAAAGAAGGCCTACTCAAAGAAGTTTCCACAAGGACTGCCATTCGAGGATGAGTTTTATGGCTGTCGCAATCGATCCTACTCGCAATCCTCAAGCAACTATAGTTTCTACAGTTCCGTGGGAGCGCCGGCAACGCCCCACGACGATGATGACGACGAATTTCAGCGCAAGCCTGCCACGGACGAGGCGCTCTATGTGGACTTCTCGAAGGTGGTGCACAGCCACCGGCAGCAGCGTCAGTATGTGCCCGCCAGCTCCTGGATACGCGCCTCGCCCGATCATGACGAACTGCAGCGCCTGTCCCGGAGCAGGCAAACTAGTCACAACGGCGCTCCACTCACGCCTGCCCAGCAGCGACGCAAGAGCGCCAAATATGCGCGCTCCATGCACGATTATTTATATAGCGACGACTCCAATGCGAACAATACAACAACGAAACATCGACTCTCGGTGGTGGATGAACCCGAGGATGGTTACTACAGCTATGCAGCTGGCACGCCCGAGCCGCAAACACCGCCAACGCCTCGAACGGACATTTATGTGGCCGCAGCATCGTGGGCTCCCAAGCCGCTCTATCCCGACCGCGTACTGTTGCCAACAACCGCCGACGGCAATAACAACAATTATAGCAATCTCAGGAGTAAGCAACCACAGCAGCAGCAAACGCAACGTCGGTCCGAGCACTTGGGGTCCACGACGTGTGAGTATAAGTGAGTATCTCTTAGCAGCAGCCGCAGCATGCGGAAACTGGAGCTAGACTCAAGTGCTGACCAGCAGCTGCTCATCGGTGGCTCCACTTGCTGTTGGTGCCGCTGACTAAGCGTTCTGTCAGCACTTTAAACTTAAGTCGTTCCTCACATTTTGTTGACGTTTCAGACCGCTCAAGATCTCTCTGCCAAATTTGGTCAAGCACGCCGCCCCTACTTATGAAACTTACAAATGCGGCTATAGTGCCCATAGCTCAATTCATTAGGCAAACTAAGCGCCGCTTCGTACGGTACGTTTGGGCACTGTTCGATGAAAGCGTTTTTATGTTCTACGTGCCGCCAGCGGCAGCGTTCGGCCCTTCATGTTGGAGTGGCACACTTCATTTGGAGCGAACGATTTGTTTAGTTTTGTGGCCTCATTTACATCTGGGGCTGATCGCCAGAAACCCTGTTGACTGGTGTCGGACTTTAGGCAGTTTCCTGTCTACACTATGACATTTTGCAGCTAAACCTATAAAAATTTTAGGCAGAAACTTTATTTTACAATCGGGTTATTATCATAAAATCATTCAAATAATGTTTTCGTAGATTCAGTTTACGGTTTAATTCGATGCGTCACCTGTTAGGTTTATTTGGAGAACTTGGCTTTTCACATGCGTAAACCAAGATTCAAGCTTAACTATTCTGTAGATTCCGAAAATGTTGATCAAATCTTTAATATAAAAAAGTTGAACAATTTTTTCTTATAATTGTCCAACACTTTTAGGTAGCTTAGCTTTTATTTCAAATATTTTGATCGCAATTATGTCAGCAGCTGCCCCAGGTCAGCTCGTTTTTCTCTGCTTATTGCCCCTAGGGGGGCGCTTGGTACATAACCAACCAAGTCTTGGGAGGGGCTCAAATACTTCAGCTATGCCGTAGTCGTGGCTTTTGTTTCGACTTGCCTGTACAATATTTGTTTTTTTTTGCTTCTGTTTTGCTCTCGAGCTCGTTTATCTGACGTTTATCGCGCTCCAAAACAAACCGGACCTGTCTCCATAGTCCATATACGCTCATAATCGATGCGACTACCGCCGGCAGCAGCAGCAGCGGCAACAACTACAACTACAACAACAAGAACAATGAAGTTGAATTGACGCTGTCTTGACTTTTGAGCTCACTATTCTCGAGCAGTTCCGACAACTGCAAGGCAGGCCGAAAATTTACACATGCACGTATTTTTTTTTAGTACCTGCCCCTCAACCCACCTTTTAGAATCCCCGTTAAACCGCAAGTTGGGGAAATGCTGTTGCTTATGCGAAATGATTTATATTGGTTTTATTGACTTCCTATAAATGCACTCAGCCAAAAGGTGATTGACTACAATAACAGCAAATAATAATAATAATAATAATAATATGAATGCAATATCGTATAATCTTAGCAATCTGTTTTTGTATATTTCATAAAATTTTATCGCTTCCTTTTCGAGTTGTTTTGGTTTGTTGTTGTTGTTGTGGTTGTTGCTGATCGAACAACGAGTGAAACTGAGCAACAGCAACAACAACAGCGGCCATTTGCCAAATTTCGTTAGCTTGTTGTTGAATTCGCTTAACTGTTTGTTTGTTTTTGTTAACTGTAATGGCCGGCATCGGCCTGTCCGTCTGGGGAGCTGTGTGTACATTGTTGTGCTGTTGTGTAGAGTATAGAGTATACATTACATTACGTTCATTGAACCGCGCATACGCGTGCGCTCCCTGGTTGAATAATGAACGCCTGCATAACTGACAGACGACCAGCTTCGGGTCTGGACTGAAGCTGACTCAGCGTCGCACTCTGCTCCTGACACTGACATGACCAAGCAGCCGCCTGCCCTGACGCACAAAGTAACCAACCGACGCTTTTGCCAGTTTCTTTGTTTGGTTGGTTTGTCCACCTGTCTGCCGCTTTATTTGCAGTGCTCGCAATGTGTTTGATATGCTCACTGAGGGCACTTGGCTGACGCGTCTGTTTGCGCAGACGCAACCATTGACCTTGGCGCTGGGCTAACTCAAAGGCTCGCCGCGTCGCCCTCGATTCGCATCGCCGCCCAGTTCAATTTGCATATTGCCGTTACTTATGCGCCCAATACGATTGTTTTTTTTTTCTTTTTGCATTATTTATACATTCTTTAAATCAACTCTTTTTTTACAATATTTGTAACGGCACTTTATTGTGTCGTTTATGGCAACAACAACAACCAAACCAAGCACAACCACCACCATTGGCAAGAGTTGTTGTCATCGCTTTGCTTTTAGCCCAAACACATGCCAAAAATTCCGGTTTCTCATTATGTTTCACTTAAAAAATACTGACCTCTACTTTAATCAAATTGAACAAAAAAAAAATAACGAAACAGGAGAACAAAAAAGTATAAAAAGATTCATTTAAAGTTATTCAAGATTTGCCAAACCAGGGCTGCTAATTATGCCTGCATTCTGTTCTACAGAAATATGCAAAATAGCCAAAGGCCATTAATTAATTATTTCCGAAAGTTAACTTCAAGGTGGAAGTACAAGGAATATCTTTAAATTTGTTTTTTTTCTAGACGCGATTACTTTTAGTTTTTCTAACGCTAATTTCAACCATCTGTGCTACGTGAGTTTATCAAGTTAATTTATATTTGTGGCAGAATTATTTCTGTGTAATTGCAAAACTGTTTTCAATTTTCAATTCCTTTGGAGCTTATAACTTTGTTTAGTATGTGCTTTTTATGTTTCCCGTCTTTTATTTTCTATGCCGCATAACCCACCGTGACGCATGCGTTCACAGTTCAATGGAAGCACAAAATCGAACACACTAATAACAAATTATTAACGCTTTTTATTATGCATTTGTTGGCTTATGTGTGGCTGGAGAAAAAAAGGGGGTGGGGGGATTCGTACGCTTTTGCTTAATGTATTTATGGCATTTTCAGGGTCAACAAAAATGAAAAAAAAATAAACAAATGGTTTATATATATGTTTGTATATAAATTTCTCGGATCGCAGCAAATGTTTGTCGGCAGTTGTTGTCTGCTGCTGGTGGGCTTAAAGTGTCTCAGCTGTGCTCTATGTAAATCATGCGAGAAACTGGTTTTCGAATGATTAATTTCATAACTCAATAGCACACGAGCAAGAGCGAAAGAAACTATTCTCACATGTTTCGAGCATGAGTATAGGATAAAATTCTTGTTCCTGACCAAAATTTTAGTGATTCGTCACATCTTAAGCTCATAAATTTTATTCATAAATCCTCAAATATTTGCATGTCATAAGCTATACTTCAGGATCCTAGTCGAGACAAAGACGCTACAGACGTGTTTAATTGCAGTATTTAATTAGACACTTGATAAAAAGCCAATTAAGTAATAACGAGAATCTGTCAAGGCCAGAAGAGAACTCTAGTATTCACTGATTCCAAGCTGTTTACAAATCCTATATTGTTACTTATGTGTGTACGTGTACCGACCTTGAAGCAGGTGGATGAGCTGGGCAAGATGTTTACACCTTGGGAAAACTCATAGGTACTTGCGAAAAAGCAGCCTTGGTTTGATTAACTCTTCAAGGCGTTGAGGAGATATTGAACTATATATATGCGTAATATAAATAATGGGTGCGACTGTCAGTCGGATATTGCTTTATTCTATTGAATCATAGGAAACCATATCTTATCACAATTCCAATATAAAGCCATAACTTCTTATTACAAATCACAAATAGACATAATTTTATCATTCAACATTGATAAATGGGTCACTGAGGAACGCATTGCGGCAGTGTCGCTTCATTGAGCAGGGCAATAGATACTCTTTTGAGAACATCGTTGTGTAACATTAGATTTTATTGATAGTTATCATATATATTTATCTTATCTTATCTTTTGTGAAGCACTTCTTCCGATTTTCGCTGGATATCTGTGTAAATTCGATCGTTTATAAACTTAAGCCAAGTTACGCAATCTTTTCTATCTTGTATTTGCTCTAGTTAAAGTGCGTTCAAATGTTAATAAGCCCAAATCAGTTGGCCTGAGGGCAATCACTTGCCTGGCCAATTACCTTGAGCAACAACAACAACATAAAAGACATAACATGTTCCACCCAAATCGGGTAGCTACTTAATTGGAGCTTGGCTTTCGTGTGTACAAGTGCGAACAGTTTCACAAGTCCAAAATCGACGTATCATCATTAATATCCAATTAAAGCTTGCCATAAATGTTGTTCTAATTTGCACGCGTCGCGTCATTAATCAAAATCCAGACCAGAAATTCAACATATTGGAATATTTTCACCTATGGGTCTATTAAGCGGGGGTAGCTTAAAAATAAGTTGCAACTAAAACAAAAACAATTAAATTTCTACAAAGATTAAGCTGTTAAATTAAACTTTACTTTAACATATAAATGTTAAATGCAGCGAGCCGCAAAGAAAGCCTTTACAACAGTTTCCTGTTAACTTAACATAACTTGCAAATATTTGCCAAGTTAACACGATATGCAAATATTTGTCCGCTTATTTAATTTAACATACTAATCTTAAAAAGAAATGCACACAGTTGTTTTTAAAATGCACATTTAAATTTATAAAATATAATCTTTGTTGGCATTGACGCCATTTCATGGCACTTAGGAGACTAATTATAGCTATGCTTAAACCGCATACTTATTGAGCGACTCTCGATTGAATATTCCTATTATTAACTACCGGATAGCCATAAGAGGCAATTGCTGCTGCTTACAGCAGACGCCAGTCAAAAGTCTTTTGTTGTGCTGCGACTGATGCTGGCCGAGAGCCAAACAACAGATTTGAGCCTACATATAAAACCGGGCGCTGACTTCTTGACTGTTTGTTCAAACGTTGACTTGAAGTGAGCGCAGGCGTTCAACTTTTTGGCTGTATTTGTAATCTATGTGCCCCTGCAACTGTCTGTATGTGTGTGTGTGTGTGCATGTGAGTGTAACGTACTTGTAGTCAAAGTCACTTTCAGCTTCGTTGTGTTCTCATAATTTTTGTGACCAAATTTAGAGGCGCTCGCAGCAAGCAGCACGTGTGGGCGAGAATAAACCAAAAATCAAAATCAAAATTTGTCGTATTTCGCTTGGCTCTAGAGGAACACGAAAAAAAGCTCTTAAGAGCAGCTGTTTTAGCCGTGTGTGTGTGTGTGTGTGTTTACCTTATTTGCATGCGATCTTGTCTTCACTTCTTGGCAGCAGCGCCTGCCTAGGTCAGTTATCTCCGCTCGGATCAGATCGGATTGGATCAGGCCAAAGCAGCTGCTGATTCATGCTAAGATCTTGGCTACATGGCGGCCACTGACTGCCTGCCCACCCGCATTTTAAGCTCGCTTGGGCGTGCCGTTAGTTGATTGGGTGTGTGTATATGTGTGCGTGTGTGTGCGTGTGTGTATGTATTCCATTGATGTAATATGGCTACCGTTGTTGTTATTGACACAGTTTCTGGCCTCGTACAGTTGTTGGGTCTGCCTTTGGGTTCAGCTTAGTACTTTAAGCTTTTTCGCTGGATATTTTGTGCCGTGTCATAGGCCTTGTTACTTGGCCGACTGCTTTTCAGTCAGACGACGCACTCTCAAAGGCATGTCGCTAGTTGGTGGGCAGACAGCCAGCCAACCAACCAGCCAGCCATCCGGCCAAGTTGATTAACTTGATTGGTAACGCGAATTCGCATATTCGCCAACACACGGCCTGGCCCAAGAACCCGACGGCAAGGCGGAGCAACCGCAGCAGCAGCAGCGGCGGCAGCAGTCAGCTTAGTGCTGTTAAGTAGCTTTCCATGTCGACTCCGTTTGCTGTCCAATACTCTTGGCTGGCCACTTTTCGAAAACATGCGCCAATAATTCGACAGTTGCTGGGCGTTACGTCAAGGACGGCCATTCATCTGTTGTCGGATATATATGTATATATATATTTATTAAGTATTAAGTAATTCTCAAGCTTGTGAACTCGTTTATTAATTACGTCTACCCCTTTCTCTTTGTTTTGCTTTTCAGTTTTGATGACAGCCTCTCGTCTTCCCGTCGACGCAAGGAACGTTCCAAGCGTTCGCATCGTAAATCGCTTGTCCCTGGTCGGCGACAGCACAAGTACCGTTACAGGGATGAGACCTCACACTCAAGCTCCAGGCGCCGGCATCGCGATCGCCCCAAGGATGAGCGCGACAGCGGGCGCAACAATCGCCAATCACAAGCTAAGGTAAAAACTTTTCATTTTCAAAACCATCAATCAAAAATGAAACGAACAATTTAGGCTGAGCAATCAACAATAACGAAAACAGTTGAAACATCAAATCAAAATCAATATGGTAAAAGAAAAATTAAGCAATTCGTTAGTGCAACTATTATTTAGTTTATATACATGTAAAATCGATCAAGTTTTTTTTTCAGTATATTTTATATATTCCTTTCTCGCCGCACATATCACAGCTGGCGTATTTGCTCTCTGATTGCCAATTGTTGGGTGCAACATTGTATTTATTTATTGTGTAGTTGTCTTTGAATCAGTTATCAAATCACCGCCCGTCGCGATGCTGTTTTTCAAGCGCTATTTGGAAAAGTCCCAATTGACTGCCAAACAGTTTGAGATCTCTCAAGCACCATGTTATTTTAAAATGCGTGAAATTCCAGCGCCGCGACGCATCGATAACTATCGCGACCTGCTGCGGGAATGTTCCTCGCTGAGCTATATGCCATACACAGAGGACTGGATTGTCATCGAATACTTTGCCGATCACGATAGTGATTACCTCGTAAGCTGCCAGAAACCCCTTTCCTTTCGTTGCACCTGTTCGAAAACCAACTGTTTCAATATAGCGCAAATTGTGTTGCACCTTCGAGTGTCGTACATAGTTTTTCTTATTTAATACTGATTTGCATTTATTTTAATTTACCTTCGCGAAATTCTCATATTCGTATTCGCACTATTTGTACTCAGATCTCGGGCCACCGTTGCACTCAAGTCTTATCTTTTGCGGTGTTGTGCTAGTTCTGCGTGATTAAATTGTAATCACATGTACGAAAGTGACGCGGTCTAAATATAATCAATCGGAATTCTCTTTGTGGTTCTACAACTTGCAATGAGTTGCTTTACCACAAATAAATACATTCTGATTAAATAGAAAATTAATCTTCGGTATGTGTTTAAACTGATTTATAGAAGAATTTATTTCTATGAAATTAGAAATTAATAAGAAAATTATGATATTATTTATTATACATACGCTTATATAACTGACCAAAGATCAACATAATTAACTTATGTAAACTTGCATTGCCTATCGCATCTAATCTTAACTAAACCTTTTTTTTAATAATATTGAACACGACATTTTCAAGTAGTTCAAGGTATGCCAACTCTTCAAAACTGGAGTGTTAGTTAAACAACTCAAAGCTTTAGTTTTGCTGAAGTTCTCATATTAAAACTGGAGTAATCGTCTCGACGTTAAATATATGTATCCTAACATCTACAGAGATCGCATAGTTAAGATTCGTTGGCATTTGTATTTGTTGTGATCGTTGTGTCGTATGCCTGCCCTATGGCGTGTATTGCTGATTATCTGCAAAATTAATTGCTCTGCCCTCGGCATGCCGTGCTGTCCTCGTTATTTTCGTTCAATTGATCATTTGACATTAACTCGTTGGGGCGGGCTGCCAGTCGGCGGCGGTGGCCATTGCGACGGCAATTGAGTGGCTGAGCACACACAGAATTTTTAGACTGTCGCGTCAACCGGCCAGCGCAGAAACTCGTCAAGATTCAGTACTTTCGGCAATTGGAACAGCACTACAAACGGCGGCAGTATGCGCAGGAGACGGCGCCAACTTCAAATGGCAACCGCAACGGGGATGACGACGAGGCGGAGGATGAGGAGGAGGCATACGATAAGGCTCAGGTCAGTCGATGCCTATTGCTGAAGCGACAACGGAATCTATTCGATTTGGTTGCCCTGTGCGATATGCCCGTAGACCGATACGCCGGCGACAATTGGATTCTCGAGGAGTACTTTGTTGATCACATCGATGACTATTTAGTGAGTGCGTGAATGAGAGCGCAAGAAATTGCTCTCTGATCTCTTTGCATGCAGCATGCCGCATCTTTGCCCACTTCCTTCTCCCATCCATTACACTGACGCTCTCTATCTCTCTCCCAAGCTCTCTTTGGCTAGAGAGATCGCCTGTTCGTGGCCAGCTGATCGGATGCGCGCGCAGCTGCTTCAACTAGCGCCTGTGTTTGCCATTTGCTCAAAAAGCGTTTTCGCCCTGCGCCGTCGTTGGGGAAATTAAAAATATACCACACGCCAACAAACAGAAAATCCACTTCGCTTTGGGATGTTTTTTCGGTTGAGCATTTTCCAAATCTGAAACCGAAACAGAAACAGATTCAAATCTTCGTTTGTCGGTTGTGTATCGTTCTCGCCCATCGTCTGTCGTCGTCGTCGTAGTCGTCGTCGTTTAAGGCCTTAGGCTAAGGTGTAACGGTACGAGTTCCTACACGCGTCTTATCTCTTATTCGCTCGCTCTCTATCCCCAGCTCACTCTGACTTACTAACTGTCGCGAATTTGTTTATAATTTTCATGTGTGTTGTGTGTGTGTGTGTGTGTGTGTACGTACTGTGTGTGTTTGGTTAAGGAAAAGCGTATAAATACATGAGTAGCGATTACTTCACTTGACTGTGTCTAATGAAAACGCATTTGGCTTTTGAAGGAAATCAAAAGACAATTGCATAAAAAGAGTCAATAAAACAAAAACAAAATGATACAAATAACAATTGTCAAGCATCAGGCATGACATAATCAGGCAACCCAACATAAAAAACTACAACTTGAGAAAATTTAAGTGCTTTAAAAATAAAATCGAACCAGCCAGAATAACAACAGCAATTAAACCAACTACAAAAGTGCCGCAAAACACCATTAACAAAAATAAAAATAAAACTATAACAAGTATTGTGAACTACTTGCGCAAATATTCAAATTGTCTCCTTAACTGCCCCAAAAATTTTCGAAATTGTCTTTTAATGCGCCTTGCGCTTAGTTGAATAGTAAAACAAACACGAGGTGTACAACTTAAATTGTACCCTGAACTTTGCACTTTTTCTAGTTAAAATATACAGAAACGCATTTTGGTTAGAAAACTAGAAGAAGCGGAAGAAGAAGCACAATACAGCGGCCAAGCAAATCAAAACAAAACCCAAAAACTAACAAACAGCGGCAACAGAAACAACAACAACAAAAACAGCAACTAAAGACTTACACAAATGGAACACAGACTCATTTATATATATTATATATATATATGATAAATATAAAAAAATATATATATACAATTGTATATATATAGTTTTTGCTTCAGAGATCAGCAGGGATTATTCATCATCTAGCATCTAGCGGGCATTTCCATCATGTTGATTTTTGATGCTGCCTCTTCTGTCTCTTTGCTCGCCGAGCAATTTTCTTTGGTTATTTTTGTAATGTTTGGATTTATTTTTGGTACGCTCGTTTATTTCCACAAAAACATAGCAAAAAGTCCAAGCACATATTGCCCATATATAAGAAAAAGATCCAAGCTATAGGGAAGAAAAATCGTTTCTTATTTTTCGATTTAACCAACTCTATGTCTGTGTGTGTGTGTGATGTTTAGTTTTGACAAGCAAAGGTGCTACAGTGAAAGCTCTTGCAATGAACGTGAAAAATCTGTTTATAAAGAAAGAAAAAAAAAGAAAAGTTATTATAAGACATTTATACATGTAAATAATATCATGTATAATTGTGACAATATTCAACTGAATTGATTCAAAACAGTTGGTTATTATAAACGTATAATACACGACTACTGCGCCAATTTACGTGCGTTGTCGTCTTTTTGTTAAAAATAAAAACAGATTTTGAACCGAGCGCGCACTCTGGTAGCCAGGCAGGCCGAGGCCACTAGCCAAAGAGACCAAAACCGCTGGCACATTCAAGCGAGAACTATACACACACATATGTATGTTATATATATATATATATAGTTGTACCTCCATATCTATATATATATATGTATGTAAGAGTGTATATCACAGGCAGGGCCGTCACTCACTTGGACATATGCAGTTGGCTGATCGGCGTGCTTGCTCCAGCAGCAGCAGCAGCAGCTCATCTCTCCTACACGCTCGCCATATATAGGGCAAGGTGTAGGCTTTATGGGGGCATTGTCGGGTGCAGGCGTTAACAAGGAATTGGCAGGCTGCTTCTGCCATAGGAAACGGCGCCCGATCAATGAGCTCATTGCTGTTTACGTTAAATATATATATATATATATATAAATATATACATATATATGTATGTTTGTCTCTGGCGATCTGCTCATGTAGCCCAGCCGAAACAGCAGCAAATGTGCCAGTGATTCAGGTATAGACATCGTTTACATATATCTGCTTGTACTTGTATCACGTCGAGCGCCGTTTGGGCAGGGTGAAGGAAAATTGTTTTTCCTTTTAGCTTTTGTTGTTGGCAGCTCGCTGATCAATTAATAAGTCAAATCGAAACTAAACGACTAAATGCATTTGCCAAAATGCCAATGAGGCATTGACATTGAGCGCATTCCCCTCGCAACCATCGACCCTCCCCTCCCAAAAAACAAAAATAAAAAAACCCACCAACCCGCCAACATATCAACGATCTTCAATCTACACAGGGCTATCGAACAGGTTTCTTTGTTGCAAACGCCAGCAGCGTCGCGAGTCGCGTCGAGCAAGTCGAACCCAACGCAATTCACATTTAGCATTGTTTCGCCAGTGAAAAGTTAGATAACAGATTGTTCAGATATTCGCACCCAGCACCTAGTTCACGTATATATCGCGTATACTGCAGCCGCGATGTCCAACGAACTAAGCGAACTGATCGCCCTCAGCTGCGCGGATCTGGCCGCCCGGCCGGACGGCAGTGGCCAGATCCAGTTGATTATCGATTCAGAGCGTCGTCTCAGCATTAAACAAATGACGGCCACGGAATTAACCAATCTGCGTGCCGCGGCAGCTGCCGAGGCCGAGGCGCAAGCTCGTGCCGCATCCGAGGCCAAGGCGCGTGCTCTCGCCGAGCAGCAGGCGCGTCTGGCCGCCGAGGTTGAGGCTCAGGCGCGAGCACGTGCCGCTCGCGAGGCCGAAGAGCAGCTGCAGCGTGTCCTGGCACAGCAACAGCGCCGGGAAACAGAGCAACAGAGTCGCCAGGATGCCACGCCAAGTCCAACGCCCAAGGGCGTTCTGCCGACCACGACGGCGCCGCGTGATCGCCTCATTTCACTGCCCAATATTCTGGACGATGCCATGGAAATGCATTTGCTGAACGCAGGCGAGGCCGTTGTTGCCTCCAGAGACTCCTCGCCCACCAAGAGCAGCTCGCATATAGCCGACTCCATCGAGTTGCTGCGCATGCAGCGGGCTGCAAGAACCGCCCGCTCCCAGAATCACAGTCGGGAACGCAGCCTGTCGCCAGCGGCCAGGCACAATGAGCGTAGTCCTGCGCCCGAACGCCTGCACAGCTCCAGCGTAAGCAGCATTGATTCTGCCCGTGCCAGCGGCAGTGTCAGTGGCAGCCGCCGTGACAGCACCGCCAGCGCGATGAGCAGTGAACTGCCAGTGGAGCTGACGGCGCCGCCGAAGTTTCCGCTAACCAAGACGGTATCGGCGCCCAACATGAATCGGCGACGCAGCAGCTTGACAGCTATGTTTCCGGGTCCGTCGCCGCTGGTGGCACCGGAGCCGATGCTGCACACCAATCCTGAATTGCC
Organism: Drosophila lacertosa; assembly: GCA_004143845.1. Classification (NCBI taxonomy): domain Eukaryota; kingdom Metazoa; phylum Arthropoda; class Insecta; order Diptera; family Drosophilidae; genus Drosophila; species Drosophila lacertosa. The sequence continues at coordinate 24,122 of SCDZ01000895.1, read as the reverse complement.
GCTGGCAACGGACGCACAACGTCCAGCTGGTCAGGAGGATGGATATCGTGAAATACCGAGCGGTAAAATGGTGCATCGCACAAAGACCCCACCGCCGGTGGGTGCCAATTTGGGTGTGGCCCTCAAGCGGGTGACAGCGCCGAGCGGCTCGATCACCATCAAGCCCAAGGATTCGCCCATGTTGGGCGTGGTGCTGCGCAAAGTGGAAAAGAAGACGGTGCCGCAGAAGAGCATCCTGGACGACGACAAACCTCTGTATCACCTGTCCATTGTGCGCAGCGACAACAAGGAGTACAAGCCGGCGGCAAAGCCGAAACCGAAGCCGGCGCCACCGGTGACAAAACCCTCGCCGGGCGGCATCCTAACCGGGCCGCAGGTGGTGCGCACCGTTAACCGTCCGGTGCCGGTGCTGGCGGCGAAACCACAACGTCCACAGATCGGGGTGCCTATAACTATAACGAAAATCGAGGGCGATAAGATTATAATAATCAAAAAGATAATTGTGCCGAAGAACAGTAAGATACCGGAACAGTATCTACAGGTTGGTTGTCTGTCTGGTGATCTGTTGTCCTGCGTGCTCCGTTCTGCGTCTATTGTCAGTGGGTGTCTCAACCGAAATCCCTTTTCCCACTCTTTTTGTCCCCCTCTCTCCCACTCTCTCTCTCTCTCTCTCACTCATATACTTTCTGTTTCGAATTGTATTTGAATTTGCCTCGATTGCTGCTGTTATCGAAAAAAAAAAACTTAAACAACCAACAACAATTATCATTTACACAAACGCGTACAAACACACACACACAAAAGCTGGTTAATCGATCTATTATATAAATATAAGTGAGATTCAATATATCCAACTGAGCTTAGAGCTCCCGGAAAAACTTCAGGACTTGGCAAAGCCGGATGCTGCCAAAAGATTAAAGTTTATTCATTGCGTTGATTGGAACTGTGACCTAGTTTAAACGAGATTTGTGCTCGGAACTAGTTCACAACTCCAGATTTCTTTCAATGCAGTTCACGCGCGCGTTTCCACAGTTGCTTAAATGAGTCAAGATGCTGGCAAGGCGGCCGCTCCTATCAAATCAACTCAACCGGAGGCACAGACTGCGGTTGCCGCCGCCTCCACCGTCGCCGCCGCCGCCGCATGCCCCAACGCCGCAATGAGACCCAGTGAGGAAGCATTCGTGCCGTCATCGTCGTCGCCGTGCATCATGCAAAAACCAACGCCGCCGCCCGCGAGCGGTCAACAGTTCTTTCAGGTCGTTTCGCCGCAGTTCGCGTCGGTGCTCTCGTCCAGTCTGCCGGAAACCAAGTGCGCGGTCCGCTCGCCCATCTCCTCGCCGCTGTCGCTGCGCAAGAATCGCCCGCTGCTGCCAGCTAGTCCCAAGTCAACGCCGCCGCTGCCACGCAAACATCACCCGATGGCATATAATGCGGCCACGGGCGCCATCACAACGCCCGCGCGCCCCATGGCCACAATTGCCAGCAGTCCCGCCTCGAGTATATCGCTGTCATCGTGCAGTTCGCCATCCTCGTCGCCACCGCCGCCGCCGGTGCCGTGTCGCGCTCCGAAGCAAAAGCCCAGCTCCGGCGGCAAGATAGCCGGAGAGATTGATCTGGACAAGCTGTTGCAGCAGCAGCAACAGCTGGAGGAGAAGTCGGCAGCGGCCACCAGCAGCGCCAAGCTGGATGCCAATTTCTACGATGCTGAGATCGAGATGATGAACAAGTATTTGAAGAGTCTGCCCGACTACAGCGAGCTGGATCGCAAGCTGCATCAGGAGTTCCAGGAGTGCGAAGATCTCTATGATCGCCTCAAGCGCCAGCAGCAACAGCAGCCCCTAACTAAATCCAACTCCCATCAATCCGTGGCGCCGAAGACATCACAAATGGCAATGCCCAGCGCTGCCGGCGGACTCGCCAAATCCTCCTCGATTAATTTCGCCAACAACCTAACGTCCAATAGGACGCCTCGACTCGCTTATCCCTCAATTTTTGCCCAGTCCAATGCCAGCGAGCAGCCGAAACTGCAGCGCAGCATATCCAGCTCCAACATGCCCCTGAGCACGCCCAGCTCGGGCCCGTTGCGCCTGCAGGGAGCACAGAAGAATAGCCAGCTCAGCGACTCGACTTTGTCGCTCAACAAGCAGCTGATGAACGAATTCTGGAGCGAGAATCTTTGCAGCTCGCAGAAGCGCCAGACGCCGAAGCGTACGTTCTGGAACTATGAGAAAATCTGCGGTGCTCAGCTGGGCGATGCTGGCCAGCCCTTTAAGGTGGATGCCAAGACGGCCAAGAAGCTGGCTATATTCGATCCCACGGTCGCCGAGGCGGCGCAGAAGGAGCTGCAGAAGCAGCAACAGCCAGCACAGACAGCTCAGCAACAGCCACCAAGTCATCGCCTACAGAAGAACGCCTCGTTGTCCCATTTGGATCTCAAGGTTAGACAGGCGGTGACCAAAGACGATCTCTACAAGCTCATCGTTTGCAACGAACAGTCGCAGCCCACGTC
>SCDZ01000895.1:0-21503 GCA_004143845.1 Drosophila lacertosa | reverse complement strand
GGCACTCAGGCGGGCAGTCAGGCGGTGCCTCTGTTGCGCAGCTCCAGCCGCACCCACATACCCTGCTATATGAAGCATCTGCCCTCGCTGAGTCGCAGCACATCCAACTCGGCCATATTGCTGCCGACGACAACAGCGGCAACAGCTGCTGCTGCTGCTGCAGCGATGCAGTCGCGCAAAGAGCCACCCGCCGTCAAGCAACAGCCATTGATGCCAGTGAGTAAACCAAGTGCTGGCGTCTTGAAGAGCTCAAGCAGCTCCTGTGTGCCCTCGCCTCGTTGTGCCGCTGCGCTCTTTCGGCACAGACCAGCAGAACCAGCGAAACAAGCCGCAGCAGCATCAGCTGGTGGAGCAGCTGCAGCAGCGCTGGCCACGCCCATAGCAGAGGCCTCAAATGAAAGCGCCTCGCTGGAGCGCAAGTCGGAGAAAAGCAACAGCACCGTGAGCAGCAGCAGCTTTACTGTGACCAATTGCTGCACTACGCATCTGCCGCAGCTTTCCAAGTTTACCTCGTCCTTTCACATACCCTCAACAGTCGCAGCAGCAGCGGCGCAACAGCAGCAGCAGCAGCAGAACATCAACTTGGATCAGCCAACAACTGCAACGGCGGCGGCGACAACAGCGGCAACAACAACTACTACAACAACAGCAGCAGCAGCAGCATCAGCAACAACGTCATCAGCAGCAACAAAGCGTCAAAAAGACGTCGACAACAAGCTAGAAAAATGTCTGAACGACATGCTAAAGCTAAAGAGCAACAACAACAGCAACAGCAGCAACAATGTAATTATGTCACAATCTCTGACAGCTGAACACAAAGAAGATGCTGCTGCGATCAGCGGCGTCGGCAAATTTGCCAGCGATTCGCAGATACCCGTGCCAGTGCAGCTGTACGATCCGCAGAAGCCGCTAATGCAGCAGCAGCAGCAACTGCAGCAAAGGATTGTATATCCCATAGGCAAGTCTAACTCCACATCACAGCTGCCCATGGGCTACCAGCGAATATTGCAACAGCAGCAACAACAACAGCAGCAGCAACAACAGCAGCAGCAGCAGCAACAACAACATTATCCACAGCAAAAACGTCCATTTTTAAACTGGAACACATTCGCATGCTCAGCCATGAATGGTAGCAGCGATCCCTTCCAGCAACAACAACAACAACAACAGCAGCAGCAACATCAACATGGGCTTGGGCAGCATCCGCACAAGCTGCAGCAATCCTATTCCTCCTCTCATGTGGCCAAGCAGACGCCAAAGAGCAGCTCCGGCCTGGCCATGTTCATGCAGAAGAACACCAACAAGGAGAACAAATTTGGGCAGCCGCCAGCTGGCATGGGGCCACAGATGTACGGCGCCGCCAGCTACCAGGCGCTGATCAATACGAAGCCCGTTTATCCGCGCTCCGGCGGTGCGCCGCTGACCCATTCGGCGTCCTTTAGCGCCGCTCAGCGGCCCAGCATGATGCAGCCGCATAGCTTTGGACAGGGCATGATGAGTCGCAACTACTACAATCTGCCCAAGCAACAACAGCAGCAGCAGCCGACGGCGGCGGCGGCAGCAGCGCTGCACGAACGTAAACCGCTGCAGACCTTCGACCCGTATGCCTATCTCAAGCCCAGTCAGAGCCAAGTGATGTTGCATTCGGCCAAGTACCAGGCGCAGCCACAGCCTCAAACGCATCCGCATACGCAGTATCTGAACGCTTCCGTTGCTGCGTCTAGCGGCAACGGCGGCGGTGCTGCGCTTCAATACGAACCGAATACAAATACGCAATTGTTTTACGGCCCGCTGCCGTCTGCGTCAACGGGCATGCAGCAGCAACACCATCATCAACAAAAACAACAACAGCAACAACAACAACAACATACAATTCAACAAAGCAATTCTGTCATATTCAACCAGTCAAAACAACAACAACAGCAGCAGCAACAAAATGAAATGTCCAAGTCCGCACTGGGCCTGCATTTCATCGAGGTAGATTCGTTGCCCGACTAATATTGTTTTCTTCTTGTTTTGTTATTATTTTCTGTTTTCTGTTTTCTTTTTGTTTGTTGTTGCACTATGTTGCACATGTGCCTCTTACTACCAAAACTAACAGTCTAACAAACGCTCGCTGCTCGTGCCCTGCTCCGACAACGGGGGCAGCTCAATCTCTTAAAATAGACCTCTGACTCATTGCGCTCCAAAAAAGGCGAACTCTCCACGCGCTTTTCTCTCTTCGCTGAGAGAGAGAGAGAGAGTTAAGTGTGCGTTGGGGGCCAAGTACAAAATTTGTTGATTGTGACGCGCACTTCCTGTGCGAAAGAAAAAAAAAAAGTGTTGCCCCTAACGCCCTCGCCCCTTGGCTTCCTGGGATCACTCATTGCCGCTGACTCGCTCTTGAGTGGCCTCTCTCGTCAGACGCGTCTTGCACTTGCCTCGAATGGGCGACAGCGTTGCACAACCAACCGACCGAAAGGCAACCGAACCGAAATTCAATGTCAATTTTGTGGTTCGCTAAAAATAGCTTCGCACTTAATTTATGTTGTTTATTTGGTGCAAACACTAAAACAAAAAATAACGCTTTAAGTTAATTATTTTTTAATTTTTTCAAAAAACGAAAACAAAAAAGCGCCTTTTGCTTGTGTTTTCTTTTTGTTTTTTGTTTAAATATTGCCAAACTTCTATTTATAATTAAAATATGTAACGCGGCATAAAAACAACACTCACGAAATGCCAAACAATCGGCAAATGCCTGCCTTTTTAAATATGTAACAACAACAACAACGCATACATAAAACATACCTCTGGCGAATATTGTGCTCTTCCTCTCTGAACTGTAGTGCTGAATATAGAAATTCCTAAGCACAACGAATCTTGATTGCCCTAACAATGTAGCTCATTTGTTGTTTTAGATAGTTTCTGAATGAAATTTGTTTATTCTGCTTGGAATCCCTTGAACATTTTAATCTATATTGATAGGTTAATCAGTTGGATCTCGAAAGTAATATGAAATTTGCTTTTGAGTTACTTACAGTTGGCTTTGTTTGTTATAAACTTTAATTAGTTGATCAGTTTTATTTTGCATTTTACTATTACTTCTGTTAGACCGGGTTCTATATATGACTTTAAATTTGGCAAAGAGTATTCCCAAGCGGATTTGCGCCGTTTGGCTTTTGCCGTGGCGTCTGCTTGTGGTTAGTTTTCTGTTTTCTGATTTTTTTTCGTTTTTTTGCTACCTAGCAAACAATAATAGAAACTGGCCGCAAACGAAGCAGCTCTCCCACAGTGGCCACAAGTGCGGCGGCCGCCCGGTTCAGAGATCGAAACGGAGCGTGTTCTATGTTCCGCCCTGAGCACACACTCGCCAGCTACTTTGGCGCTGTCGTCGTCGTTGCGATATTTTTCAATTTTTATAATTAGTATTTGTGGCGTGCGCTTTCGTAAATGTTGCGCTGATTTCGGATTGTTTTTCTTGAGAACGCAAAGACGCGCTGCTTGCAAAAAAAAAATATATCCCAAAAATCCGTTCGACAGAATCGCGCAAATCAAATCTCGACTGCCAATGGCTCAAAGTGCGTGTTTATCAAGACGGAATTTGCAAAACCAAATTGAAAATACAAAAAAAAATTAAATCAGAGAAAAATGCATTAAAAAATCAAAAATAAATTGAATTTGGATTTGGAATAGCAATCGAAATTGTCGCTGCTTCTGTTGTGTGTCTATTTCTGTCGAATAGCTGCCAAATATCGTACAATTTCAATTATTTTTACAACACACGAATACGCTCTTTATATGTAAATACGTATATTCTATTATACTATACTTAACTTATACAGTACAATACATATGCTCGTCCGCCACGTCGAGTTAATGCCAAAAACAAATCTGGCTATAGCGCGCCATCAGCAACAAAAATCTTTAAAACAAAAAATGTTAGTCCCATCAATGAAATAGATCAAGTCAGAGGAACAGCTTGAATCTTAATCGCCAGTTGAAACGAATATATCGAATTCTGCACGCGCACAGTAGATATCTCATGTATATAATTAGTATTATCGGATTTTCGTCATAGTAAATAGATAACAAAAAACCCACGCGCTGAAAAAATGGCTACATTTCTGAGTCGTTTTCATCGCGAAAAAAGCGAAAAGATTTTGCCAAATGCTGTGAACGCCGCTGGCAGCAAGAAAACAGCTGATATGGAAGCAGCGACGTCGACAGCAGCAGCAGCAGCGGCGGCACAGCCGCGTCCGCAGCGACGCTACATGCGCAGCGCGACGGCGGCGAGCGTTACGCAGCTGCTCTCCGAGAGCTGCAACAGTTTGCTGCAGCGCTTTCGACGCAATCCGAGCGAACGACCTGATAACAAACAGCAGCAACAACAACAGCAGCAGCAGCAACTGCAGCAACGCAATCGGTAATCGATGCATAAGAAATGAAGCAAATGAAATACATACACACACGCACACACATATTACACACGTATAAATTATTTTTAATTTTGCTGTTATTTTTTTCCTTTTTTTTTATTATTTGTACTCTTGCCGTTTTTCGTCAACCAACAAAAACTCGGTCAAAATGTTGCCAGACGCGTCGCGTCGCATCTCTCATCATTTATTTTATTTTCATTTGATTTCTTTTTGTTTGTTATTTCGGTGAATTTATTTTTTTTTTTCTTCGTTAATTTAAGTATGTAATTTGCCCCATTGCCGTTAGTTGCAGCGCAGCAACGCGCTGCTTCGTTTCTCAACGCGTTCTACTCTTTTAGCTGGGGGTGCCAATTATGTAAACGCCGTGTCGAGTGCGCGTTGTAAATCGCGTCGAACTCCGTCTTTTTGTGCTAAAGTGTGAAAATTTATTACGGAAAATTGTCAAGAGCCTGTCTTTATTGAAAAAGTTGCCATTCATGGCTGGAGTGTTCAACTCAACTGACAATAGTCAAATTGCAAAAATGCAAAAAAATAGAGCGAACGAGAGCACATTGTAAAGTGTATGTTAAATGATTCAATTTAACCACTTCACATTTACATAAGAGAAACCATTAATTGAGCAGTGTAATTCTATATTCAATTGTCATAGCATCTATATTTTCGAGGCCACTGACATGTATCATACTCATGCATATATAGCTCAAGAACATGCGCAAAAATTGTACTTTTAATTTTAATAGCAGTCTAGTTAAAAGTTGTAATCAAAAAAGTTTTGATTCAAGACTGTGAGCTTTGCAAAAAAAGCTTTTAAGTTCGTCAGCGCCTGCTGTCTGCCTTTCTGGCTAGCCGAATGTTTGGCTGTCTGGCAACTCTCTGCAGTGCTTCCTGCTCTTGCTCTTGTTCTTGTTCTCATCTCGTGAGATCAACGGCATTTTACACTCTTCGCATATTCCTTTCTTTTTGCTCTCACGCTCTTTGTGCTTTTTAATGCATGTGCATTTGCTCTTTAATTATTTATTTTTAATGCGCGCATTTGGACTATACATAAAACGTAATTGTTTCGTCCAACGGTTCTTTGGCTTTGTTCTTTTTGTTTCTTGTTGACAAGAGAGTGAGTTCAAGGCTTTTCCTCCAAGCATTTGCACCGCAAGACTTTCGATCATTTCCTTGTTTTGTAAACTGACGGAAATGAAAAGCTCTGCGATCAACTCAGCAGTAATTAAATGCATTCTTCGAAGAGGAAAGCAACAGAATAATTCATTTATCCACCACCCACTCACAAATGCTTTTCTCTCACTCATTCGCTCTTTCTCTCTCTATCTCTGGTGCTCTCTTTGTCTGTCTCGCACAGCTGCTTTGGCCGCTGTTGCTGCTGCTGGGCAAGTGCGCAATATTTTCACACTTTTTCACAAAAATAAAAACGATTCCTCAATATTTTTGTGGCCGGTCCGCGCGGTGTATTTTCCTATATTTTTTCCTATACATACACTGTGCGTCGTCGCACGAATTTCGATCGAATTTGGCTCAGTTATTATTTGGTCCGTGTCGTGGCAACGACACACACACACACACTCAAAGAAATTCAAATAATAATAATAAAGAAGGGAAAGCTTTAAGTGCGTCATTAGCAATTCTTGTTTTGTTTTGGGCTCTTATAGTGCAGCGGCCATAGCCGAGGATAACAACACTAGCAGCAGCAACAACAACAATAATAAAGAAAGCAACGATAACAGACGCAGTAGCTCCAAGACCCCAACGAATGAAAACACCAATCACAACAGCAGCAGGAACAACAAAACCAAAGACAAAACCAGTCTTACAAAACAACACAAACGTCGACGCAGCTCGGAAAAGTCGGCCAGCGGTCGTAGACGCCCTGAAGCGGAACGCGACAGGGATAGGGAACGAGAACGAGAACGGGATCGCGAAAAGGATCGAGATCGGGATCGGGAACAGAACGCCATGAGCGATCGCCACAGACGTTACTATGCTGGCGGTGGCCTCGGCTACCATCCGATCAGCACAGCCAGCGGCAGCGGCGTGGGCAGCAGCAGCAGCACGGCCGCCCTTATGGGTCGCTATCAGAAGAGCTCCACGACGGCCAATGCGCTGGACGGGCTGCGCACCCACCTAAGCCCCGTGGGCGGTGGCTACTACAAGCCGACAATACGCGGCTTGGGCGCCGGCAGGCGCGACCTAGACGACGTTAGTATGGCCCGAGCGTGCATCGTGGAAGCCAATGGAGAAACGCAAAACATGTCATTTGATCGGAGCCAGGCAGCCAAATTCAAATTCAAATTCATCCCGTGACTCATAGCTAGAGAATTTTTGTCTATTTGGAAAACACTTGAAATTGCTGCTCTATTTTCACCTGTCACACGAGTCAAAGGCAAAGTCAAGTCACTGTCCCAATTCTGTCACCGCTTGAAGATTGCTGGGAAGGGGGTTGGAGATTGCAAGAGATTGGGCTCTTCGTAGATTGCATTGGCAACCCCTATTGCCACATAATATGGTACCTATATGTATGATGAACAGCAGGTGTATATAGCTCTAATATACATGCTAAATATCTGTGATGATGATTGTGCACGAAGTACATATAGATATATATACATATATATATATATATATATATATTGTGTGCCCACACAAACTGTTTTATAGCGCTTCTATATGTTTCTCTAAATCTTCCTACTTTGCCGTGTGCGTTTACGCCGCCGAAAATATATTTTCGATTCCAAGCAAATGTCCATGCGTCTCTTACCCCTCGCCCTGCTCATGTGTCTGTTGCTTGTGTCTTTCTCTCGGCACTAAATGCTCAGCGCTCAGTTCTTTGGCTCGCATTAAATGTATAAAAAGCTATTCACAATTTCACGATTCTGGCATTTATATATGTATATATATAAATATATATATGTATGCGCTGTGAAGGTCGGCGTGCCGTGGATTTTTGTTTAGATTTCGCTAGGCGTTCTAAATAAAATAGACGCCCCTCCGAGCAGCCGGAACAGACCGCCCACCGCCCCCTTCGTAAAATGCTATATTTTTGTGTTTTTTTTTGTTTTCTTAGAGAAAGCTGCTGGATAGACGCTTTAAATGCGAGTGAAAATATGTGAAATTAAGTACCGCTAACACTGTTATTAGCCATTGCCGAAAAGGCCATTTAAATGGGTCTGCGGCGGATTGCGGATTTCGACTGCGTCGTCTTCTCTCTAGGTCTAGGTCTATGTCTATGTATATGTCTCTCGCCCCCATCTTCTGGCTCTGTAACGGCGTCTGGCTCAGACGGAGCGTGAAATGTTTGACGAACGTTTGCGTCGACGTTGTCGTTTCCATTGGTTTCACACGAGCGCCGCTTAAAAGCACTTTCCTTCTCTATTAAATCGACTTCCAACTGAATGGTTTCTCTTCTTGTGACGCACAGCGTCGCGAGCTGCACTTGGACAAAGACAAGACGCCCACTTTGTCGGCCGTCTCGCGGCTGGAGAACAAATATTCGGACATTTTGGAGCGTGCGGCTGGACGACGCCGCCACGAGGAGGATCGCGACAAGACACTCGAACCGGACGACTACGGTGCCATCTCCAGCGGCCTAGCGCGCAGTGCCACCTCCCATCAGCTGGCCAAGGGCAAATTGTCTTCCAGCTCCTTCAATGCCGCCGATCGCAAAGAACGCACGCCCTACAGAACACGCGCCCAGCGTCAACGCTACATGGCCGACTCCAGCGACAGTGGCTACCTGACCAGCGGCAACCGGCTGCTGGACGAAAACTATCCAGTGGACTATGGCCATAGTCGGTATCAGCCGCACGACTATCATGATGCGCTGCGAGCTGGTGGCGCCACTGGCTACTCAACTGGTCGCTATGGTCGGCGCGGCGTTGAGGAGGATACTGCGCTGAATACTGGGCGACTGACACGCGCCTATGGGCGAAACAAGACCGAACTGAACGCCACAGATCTGCCCGACAGTGGCCCAGCGGAAGAGCGTGCGCTGAACTCACGCAATCGTTTTGGCAATCGTCGAAGGGAGCCGCCGCCACCGCCAGAGCTGACGGCCGAGGATCGCGAGATTCTGGCCGATGATCGCTCCTCGGAAGACAATGCGGCCATTCTGTTGCTGCTGCGCGAGGACAATCAGTTCCTGGAAGCCAAGAAGTTCGAGGAGCGCATGCGCAGGCGGCGCGAGCTCAGAGAGCGCGTCAAGCTCATGGACGAAGCCGCAGCAGAGGCTAAGAAGACTGAGGCAGCAGAGGCAGCGGCGGCGGTACGCGCTGTGGCAGAGGCCGAAGCAAGGGAACAGCAGGCAGCCAAGGAGGCAGCTGCGAAGGCAGCAGCAAAGGCAGCAGCAGCAGCAGCATCAACAGCAGCAGCAGCAGCTGAAGCGGCAGCAGCAGCTAATGCAGAGGAGGCGCCTAAGAAAAAATCGCGCAGCAAAAAAGTAACTAACGATGATAGCGATGCAAGCAGCTCATCCACGTCAGAGAGTAGCTCTGATGAGGCCGATAGCGAGCCCGACATGACAGCAACTGGTGTCCAACTAACCAACACAGCAGACACCTTACAGAAAACAAAAAGCACAACAGACAAGGCCAACACTCCTTCCAAGTCGCTCAATGGCACCACTACTACAAGTCCCACAGCCACAACAACAACCACAACACCACCAACCAGTAACAACAAAAACGACAACTCGAACTCATTTACTAGCACTTCCATACCCTCTGCTCTCTCTAACCTCTCTCTGCACGACACGGCAGCGACAGCGAACAGCAGCAGCAGCAGCGGCAGCAGCAGCAACCCCCACAACAACAACAACAACAAGAGTCGTTTTCTGCTCCACTCAGATCGCAACAACAACGACCTGTCCAAATATAAGCCCAGCAATCTCCTCTCGCACTCGTCCAGTTCCGGTGCGCTGGCCTTCGGTGGCATTGGAGCCCGCTTAGCAGCGGCGGACACGCGCCGCCAGCAGCAACGCTATCAGGGCGCCAGCTCCCGTACAGCGGCTGTGCTAAACGAATTTGACCGCTATAAGCCTAGCAGTGGTGCCGGTTCGAGCTATCTGCATGATAACTATGGCATCGGTAGTCGACGGTCCAATGCGTTGGGCAACTCGCTTTACCAGCGCTCTCAACTGGATCCCTATCAAGAGCAGCAGCAGCAGCAGCAGTCGACGATGTCGTCGTCGCATTATCTGCAGCAGCACGATCAGTATCTGTTGTCAAAGAGCGCCACCTCGTCGGCGCTGTTCCATAGGTCACGCATTCCAAAGACACTCTCGACCTTTGTAAGCCATTCGATGCATTATTCGTCTATGCAGCTTGAGCTTTCTGAAACGCGTCCCGCCCGCAACTCACTCCACTGCTTCCTGCCCGCCGCCCAACCAGCCTGACATACACTTTACAGTAATGCTAACTAACAGCGCGCTGTGCAGCGCCCATGTTAACTAACAGTCGTATGTTAACGCGTTCTCTGTGCATGTAAGAAAACTTGATCAGATTTATTTTGTTTCTATATTTTCCGATAGTTAATTCAATTAATGCTTAATATTTCTTTTACCATAAAAATCAAAAAAAAAAAAAAAAATGATATCTATATACTAAATAATTAAGCAAAAAAACGTATAGAAAATGTGTTCTAAAAGACAACAACAACATTTAGTCGTAAGCGAATGCAATTTGTTTTTGCCCATGCGTTTTATTTATGGTTCGTTTATTTACATTTTTTTTACAAATATATATATATTTTTTTTGCCCAAAACACAAAAGCTTCTGTTTTTGTGCATATACCCGTATTTACATATGTGTGTATACTTGCATAAATATGTATATATATATACAAAAATGTTATATGATATTTGTTGTACATGTTTTATATTGAATCTATTAACCATTTATGTAAAACACAAATTCTCAAAAAAAAAAAAAAAACCAAAAAAAATTTGTCCGAACTAATTTTCTTATCGAACAAACGAAACGTATTTTTCTCGTGTTTTTTCTGAATATGATGATGAAAATCACAATGATGATGATGATGATGATGGGTTGATGTACAAAACAACTTGATGATGATGAAATGATGTAAATGGTTGGTTTATGGATTGTCTGTACTCTGCGGATTAATTGTGAATTGCGCCTGTTGGTGACGTGATGGAAATTGGAAAACTGGATTTTGATGTGGTGCCAACGCGGGATCATCTGGCGGATAATGTTATGTATGATCAACTAACTGATCGACGGATTCGGCGGGATATCTGGATTTTGCTGGACTACCAACTGGCGATCCATAAAATGTGTTTTTTTTTCTTTTTTCTCTTTCTTTTTTGTTTCTTTTCTCTCTTTCAAATTACATACTTAAACCACACACATGCACCTTATGTATTCGTCTATGTAACTGCCATCGACAACAACAACAACAACCACGCCCCTGCTACAACAACGTCTTGCAACCCACTACCAAATACGCTCAAACATAACTCGCTAAATATTCGTCGTCGTCGTCGTCGTCGTCGTCGTCTTCGTCGTCCTCGTCGTCGTCGTCGCCACCTCCCTCTTCTGAATCAACGGATCAATGCACCTTGCAATCGCACCACCGTCGCCACCACCACCAAACGACAACCACACGTCGAACGCCCAATAACAGACAGCAAAGCCCGTCATTCACGATGATGCTGATGGTCACTTAATTTACCACAACGGATACATTCTCCATCACAGATGTTCGTGACAATTTTTTCGTTTTTATTTTCCATATTTATGTTTAGAAATTACCAGAGACTTTCCAAGTTAAAAAGACAATGAGCAATAACTGCCGCACTATACTTCTACTCGTAACTCTTATAGTTTTCAACTATCCAAGTTTTCTTTATTATTTCTTAATTATCTTTCGGCAAAAACGTCGCGTCGCAACACGTCGCGTGCGCCTTTAAGGCACGTTTTAAAAGCGCACAAAATAAAAAAAAATAAAGACAACAAAATTTCACATAATTTTCGCCAGCTTCACTTCATAATTTTCCGACTAAAAAATATAAAACAAAAGAAAAAAGACAAAAGTGAAAAAACTAAACAACAAGTTCAACTGAAATTAAACTTTACAAAATTTTTCTTTTGCCATTTAATAATTAAATGAAAATTTCACACACACGAATATACACTTCCTGAACTTTTCGCGCATAATTAATGAAATAATATTGAAACTGAAAACTTTTCCGTATACATTTTATTAAGTGCAGTTCAAAGTTAGCGCTTTTTGGGGTATTTTTGCTTAAATCCCAGTTACAGGTTTAGCTTTTAGCGCAAAAAATTAACATTATTGCCATTGTATTTGATTAAAGCTCGACTACAAAATTTACTTTTTTGCCACATTTCAGATAAGATCATGGCCACACTGGGCGAGGGCACTTTCGGACGTGTGGTCAAGGTCAAAGACATGGAGCGGTAAGTCCGGTAAAGTCTGCCCAACAAATAGTAACTAACCAAAAAGTCTTTAAATTTTATACCCAGTGATTTTTGCATGGCCTTGAAGATCATCAAGAACGTTGAGAAATATCGCGAAGCTGCCAAGCTGGAGATCAACGCCTTGGAGAAGATAGCACAAAAAGATCCGAATGGTGATCAGTAAGTTAACAGCTTAACATTTGTCTCCAGCAACAGATTATTATATGATTGCATTCGTTTACTTTAGCCTGTGCGTCAAAATGATTGACTGGTTTGATTATCATGGACACATGTGCATAGTTTTTGAAATGCTGGGTCTTAGTGTTTTCGATTTTTTGGTATGTATTGCCACTATTTGCAGAGGAGTAAATCATAATGTCTTATATGGGTTTTCAATTGATTGATTGCAGCGCGAGAACAACTATGAGCCGTATTCTCTGGACCAAGTGCGTCACATGGCCTATCAATTATGCTACTCTGTTAAGTTTCTGCATGACAATCGTTTAACGCACACAGATCTCAAACCGGAGAATATACTGTTTGTGGATTCGGAGTACTCGTCTCACTATAACCATAAAATTGTATGTACAACTCTCGCTTTTGTCAGCATTTCAATACAATTCATTGTTAATATTTATATTGTGCTCCTTAACAGAACCGCGAAGTGCGCCGCGTCAAGAGCACAGACGTGCGCCTAATTGACTTCGGGTCGGCCACCTTTGATCATGAACACCATAGCACAATTGTCTCGACGCGCCATTATCGCGCGCCGGAGGTCATACTTGAGCTAGGCTGGTCACAGCCCTGCGACGTTTGGTCCATCGGGTGAGTGCGGGTTACTCCGCTGACGGTAATAGCAAATACTAATTTCTTTTTTATTGCTCAGTTGCATCTTGTTCGAGCTGTATTTGGGCATCACGCTATTCCAGACGCATGACAATCGCGAGCATCTGGCCATGATGGAGCGCATCTTGGGACAAATTCCATATCGCATGGCACGGTAATACAATGCAGCTCATGCTTTTTTAACGCAAGAAGCAGTACACTTCATCGAAATCGTTTAACATGTAGCAATCACACTCTTTATAGCAAAACCAAAACAAAGTACTTCTATCATGGTAAGTTAGATTGGGACGAGAAGTCCAGTGCGGGACGTTATGTGCGCGATCATTGCAAGCCTCTGTTCCTTTGTCAACTGAGCGACACCGAGGACCATTGTGAGCTGTTTAGCTTAATTAAAAAGATGCTGGAGTACGAACCCTCGTCGCGCATCACGTTAGGTAAGTTTATCACAAAACAAAACAATCATTTCGTACATGATCTAATCTTGCTTTTTGTTTTTCAACAGGTGAGGCCCTGCGACATCCGTTCTTTGATAGGCTGCCACCGAATCAGCGCGTCGGTGAAATGGGCATCAGCAAGCAGCCTCTCTCGTCCGGCAGCAGCAGCCGCGAGCGCTCTCACAGTCTGTCCAGATGAGAATTACAGCGATTTGGTTATTGTTGACATCAACGTTAATCAAGCACACTTACATACAAACATGCGAACACATACACACAAACACTGTTAATGAGAACAGTCATCAACCAATGTAATGCAACAAGAGCAGCAACGGAAGCAGCAACAACAACAACAACAACAACAACAACAACAAAACAATTTCTTTAAACTACAATAATATTATATTACTAATGGCGATCCCTAATTTAAGTTCTAAAGTCTACTTAGAAATTTTGTAACTTGACTTGTATAGAATGCAATTTATACACACAACTCCAATTGTTAAGTAAAGAATGCGTGCATGCTGCACGCGCTGCTTCATTTGATCTGTGCATTGTCTCATCCGCCCTCCAATCGTGTTTTGTTTTGTAATGATAACCAAATCGTGCATAATATTGATAGTGCGTCCTCTTACCGTTGATAGACGCCGCCAACCTTAAATACCTAAATGTAAATGCCACAGAAATGTGCACAGTCTTACCTTGAGATAGAAAAGAGAACCCAACACGACTGCAATGCTTAAACAAAAAAAAAATTACAAATGTAAATGTACTATATAAGAAAATCGATAACACGCTAGTTGAAATGCATATCCACAAGCGAGCTGTCATTGCCGTGGACTTGCTTCTAATCTGTAATTAATCTACTATTTTTCGAGTGCGTGCATTGAAAGCAAAATGCAAGCCATTACACACATACCCATAGCTAACCCATATATATATAAATACATATAAATATAAATATATGTAAAGATGTGTAAAGATCAATTAATGACACCTTCGGTGTGTCCACAGCTTAAATCGGCAAACGCAGCGTATTTGTGTGTAAATTATTTAGCAGCCAGTCATTTTCTCTTAGGATATGTTTAATGTGAAAAATCTGCAGTTTGCTTAGTTTTTCGTCAGATTGCATCCACACCAACACTTACTTACAAACACACACACACACATATATATTTATATGAAAAGAACACTAGAAAGAGGGAAAGAGGAGAAGTATATAGGTGCATATACTTTGCATACTTAATTCAAATGATTGTGAGTTAGTTTAATATTACATAAATATTAATTATAAATTACATTATTTGCAATTAATAACCCCCAAACAACCAGCATATAAGATCCATAAAAAAACACTATTATTGTCAAGTTATTTAAAACTGAAATAAATTTTAAAAAATATTTTACTGTATTTTTTTACCTTAATAAAGCAGTAAATATTTTCTTTGAAGGAAGAATATAATGAATGTAAGTTCCTGTTCACTGATAATGACAGTCTTAGTCCAAATATACTCAGATGCATTGTGGAATCCTACTTGGTGAGCTGTTCTTCAAAGGCCTTCAATGAGTTGGCATAGAAATAAATCTGCGTTTACAATGTTTTTCGGGAATATTTTAGCATTTATTTTTTGTTCATTTTAGTGGATTTTCGCTACGTGTTTAAATGTCAATTGGTGTTTGTGTTCTAGAATTTTACAATAGTTTCAACTAAATAAATAATAACAATTTATAAATATAATTCTCTTTTTTAAATGTACTCCTACTCGATAGCTGAGTTTTTTTGAGTTGTTTGTTTTAACGTAAATATTTTGTTGATATTTTCCATTCAATAAGTATCTCGAAATTAGAAACAGTTTCAGTGTAATTTGATTTTGATTTCAAGTTTCCTCTGTAAGAATTTGTTTGAACTAAGCCAAAAACAATGCGCTCATCAAAACGTGCAATAATTTGCTGTTACAACTTAATGGCTAAAAATCGGCTTATGCTAGCTAAATATAAAAATAATAGTTAAGTCTAAAGATTGCAACGAAAACAAAAAACCTATGCAAACTATGGTATATATGCAATAAATAAATATGTACCTAACATTTACAATCTGATCATAATAATAATAATAAAAGGTATTCTCTGTGATCCTTCTATGTAAATATATATATATATACAAAAAAGAAAACAAATGAGTTTTGCGATTTGAGCAGACGCACCGCTTTACAAAGCAACAAAAAACTATTGTTCAAACATATTTCTTGTACACTTTGTAACTTCGTTTTTGTTAACATTTACTTATTGTTTTATTGTCTATTTCAAAGATGTGGCAACGCCGCACGGGCGCAACTAAGCAGAGTCCTAACTCGACAGAAAATTAGAGGAAACAGCGACAGAGTTGGGACTGATATCTAACTACTCACACACACACATATATATATATATATATATATGTTTATGACCAGCTGCCTCTACTTATGCCCAATAACGAGCGTATAGTTTGCTGTGGTTATCGTCGACGGCAACGCCGACAGTGTTGGTCATTTGGCCAGCTTCAATATTTCTGACGCTGCTGCACTTGCTGCTGCTGTTGCTGCTGCTGGCACACCTGTTGGCGGCGCGGGCGCAATCCTAATGGGCTTAGCGCGCTGCTGGTTAAAGAGTCCGCTCAGGGTGGCCGCTGTGCTGGCCGAAAGGGTCATGTTGCCACCAACAGCGTTAACTTGACCAGTTGGCGTCGCTGTGCGCTTGCCCCGCGCCAGCCCATTGTTGCTGCTGCTGCTGCTGCTGTTCGTTGATGTGGGCTGCTGCTGTTGCAGCTGGTGGCCAATTAGTGCGGATGATGATGTGGCTGCTGCTGCGGTTGCCGAGGCTGAAATGTTATCCAACTCAGTCATTGCTTCTTGTATAGCACGCTCGAGTTGCGAGTTCAGTTTGCGGCTCCTTTGTGGGTTGGTTGGTTGGTTGGTTGGTTGGTGGGTTGGTTGGTTTATGGTGGTATCGTTTGGTGTGCGTGCGTGTGTGTTTTGTGGTTTCGGTTTCAGTTTTTGGGCAGTGGGTGGTTGTCATGATGATGATGATGATTATGCATATACACACACAGAGGGTTATACACACAAATATATGCATACGCAAAACGTATACACACGGTTTTATTTTCGTTTTGTCAGCGCATAATAAAAAAAAGAAACAAGAATATTAATTAGCAAAATCAAAATGAAATTGGACAAATCAAAATCAAAACTAATTTCAAATGCATTTCGATGCCAATCAATCATTCTACACTGCACAACAAATACGAATAATACGCAAATGCAAATGCAACAAAAATATCTATTGCAAATAATATGAAAGTACTAAATAATCAATTCTAAACATACTGCAAAAATAAATATATGATTTACTTAGAATACTATATTTGTGTACAGTAGTCGCTCGTAAATACAAATTTTGTTTTAGGAATGACATTTTTTCACGTTTTAAATTTATTTACATAACAATTGCAAATCAAATTTAAAAAAAGTATTTTATTAACAGAACATAAAATAAAAGTATAAATACTTTTAGTGAATTTAAACGTACTCTGCACCCAAAGCGTGCTTATTTACGAGCCACCACTGTAAATATTTTTTTTATGTGTAACAAAATCGTTTCACAATTGTTTAAAATAATTATATGTAAAGAAATACAATTTAAATTATATACATTTTAAAGTTTAACATAATTGCGGTCTGTTGCATATAAAATATATTTGTGCCAAGGCAAAAAAATACTATTTAAATCAATAGACTAAGAAACTAACTAAAATATTTACTTTCTTTACAGTGCTGTTAAGAAATGGCTGTCTATGCAAAATCCTTAAAGTCGCACCGGAATCTATAACACTTGGAACACCCCTCCCATCGAGCCCAGCTGATCTAAGCTATTCAATCCCGCCCACTTTTCGAATGATGCTCACTTTCTGGTATCCTTTTGCGCCTTGTGGTGCGCCTCCAAGCCTTCGGAGAGGCTCTGCAACAAGTTGACAGGTATTAGCTCGGAGGTGGAGCGGCCGCCGCCGCCGAACCACTGCACCCACACGTGATCGAACTGTTGCGACGGCGTGCAGACGCCGTCGGGCATCTTCACAATCTTGCCGGGCCAGGCGGGATGGCCGCGCGCCGGCCCCCAGATCAGCTCACCGATGGCAAACGTGCGCGGCGGCAACATGGCCAGTTGCCCAGTTGGCGAACCTCGCGCCAGAGCGCGTTGCAGGCGACGTGCCCGTTTCGTGGGCGTGCGGCAATTGGCCTTAAGCGGTGCAGCTTCGCCGGGCGCTGGTGCATCCAACATGGGCGCCAGCTGTGTGGTGGTTGGCGACTCTATACGTACAGATTTGAAGGCAGCGGCCTGGTTAATGTAGCCGATACGATATCCCAAACCCAACACCCGAATACCCCACGTGGGACATTAGACAAAGCCGTTAAAGTACACAACAAAAGCAGAGTGCAAGGGATGCGAGAGGTGCGACAAGTGCTTGACATGCATCAGGTGTGTGGGTGAACGTAGGTGGTGGTGTTGATGGGTGGCGGTGTGGGGCAGTTAGTTAATGGATGCAGTTAGTGATTGCTAGTGACGTGTGGACACTGGCAAGGCCTTACCCTGGTAGTCAACGCTAACTACTTTGTGATTGTGGACAAAGACGTTTGAGTGGCTGTCGGATAGGGGCTGGTGTTGGTGGTTGTGGTGATGCATGATCTGGCGGCTGGGTGCCACCGTTGTTAATGATGTGGTTGACAATGACGCTGACGTTGACGATGTGATGGACAGGGATGTGGAGCTAGCCAAGCGCATACCTTGTCCCATGAGACCCACGGCATTGTTGCTCTCCGACGGCGCCTGCTGCGATGTGATGTGTATGCGTCGAATCTTTGGCTCCGTGGGCTTGTACAAGCTGCTGGGCTGGCCAAACAAGTTGGTGCTGCAAACGTCTAAAGGGAAGATAAAAGATTTGAACAAAGCTCTTGTAGAGAATGCTAACTCAACTACTTACTGCGCTCGCAATCCGTGGATGAGGGCGATTGGCGGCTCTCCACGCTTTGAGGCGAAATAGCCGCATCCGGCTCCGAGCTGGAGACGCACTGCACCTGCAAGAATATAATGATTAATGTGATGAGGAAAGCTCGCCTAAAATACGACTTCTTTTCTTGTTCGCTTACCATGTCGCCGCTGCCGCTGCTGCGATGGCTGGGCGGTCGCTCGGGACTGTGCGGACTGCATGTCGTCGTATCCGGCGGACTGGCGGCTGTCACCTGGCGACTATTATGCGATTCCGAGACGTAGCTGGTGGCCTGCGAATGTTGCAGCGTTATCTGCTGTGCCTGCTGCTGCGCGGGCTGCTGCTGTTGTTGATGCTGCGGCGGATGCTGCTGCTGCTGCTGCTGCTGCTGAATCTGAATGGTGGCCGTGGGACTGGCCTGCACAAAGGAGGCGCCGCTCTGCTGCGCCGTGGGCACGACTAACCCCATGGGCGTCGAATAGATCTGGCCAATGGGACTCAGCTGTCCGTTGGCGCCCACAATATACTGCTGCCCGCCGGCGCTGGGCGAGATGAACGAGGGTTTGCTTTGGGGCGAGGGCGTGCGCAGCATCACAGGACCCTGGTGCGTCAGCAGGCTGGTCGTGGGCATATTCTGTATCTGCAGCAGCGTTGCGTCCGGGCCCATGACCAGCCCGGCCGGCATGAGCAGCTGCTGTCCAATCAGATTCACCTGCTGCAGTATCTGACCGTTCTGCAGCAGCAGCTGCTGCGGTTGCGGCGCCCCCGTCGCCGACTTGTTAACCACAATGCCCTGAATGCCCGGACTCAGCTGGAACTGCTGCGAGAACTGCGGCGGCGGCGGCGGCCCAGGCGCCGCAACAGCTGCCGCATTAGCCGCTTGCTGCAGCAGCGCTGGCGCCTGGCTGGGTATGCTCGGCGAGATCTGCGGCGAGTGCGTTTTCGCCGGCGAACCGCCAACGCCGCAGACCAGCGGCGGCGGCGGTGGTGTGCTGCAAACGGAGCCCTTGCGCTTGCGCGTACGCCGCTTCGGCTCGGGCGAGGCAATGATGGACGCCGCGGGCTGTGGCATGCCCAGCAGTTGATGCTGCTCCTGGTGTTGTTGCTGCCGCTGGTGTTGTTGATGCTGCTGTTGATGCTGCTGTTGCTGCTGGTGATGCACAATATAGCCGCCATTGGGCAGCGTGTTGAGCAGCACGGTCTGTGGCGCTCCGCCCGCGGCCGCCTGGCCAATCTGACTGATGGGACTGCCCTGCGAGCTGATGATCTGGTGGTGCAGCAACTTGGTGCCGCCAGTATTGAGTATGGACGAGGGCTGGCTGACCGTAATGTAGCCGCCGCCCGGCTGGGCATGCAGCTGAGCTGTCTGCGCCGGCCGTTGACCCTGTGACGGAGCTGCCTGCTGCTTGCTGGCCGAGGGTATGACCAGCAACTGGCCCGAAGATGTCATGATCAGCTGATTGCCGCCGCCGTTGCCGGCCATCGACTGCAGCTGGGCCACGGCAGAGTTGGTGCTGCTCAGCGGTGTGCCCGGTCGACCAATGCCCGCCGTCGTCGTCACAATGCTGCGGGTGAGCGTCGCTGTCCCATTGTTGGCCACCGACTGGCGCTGGCCCGGACTCACCAAGGGCTGGCACTGTTGCCGCAGCAGCCGCAGCTGTGCCGTGGGCTGTCCTGCTGCGTGCGCCTGGAACTGGGCTGGCTGGCGTATGTGCAACTGCAGCTGGGCTGGCTGTGGCTGCGATTGGGGATTGGGCTTGGGGGAGGCGGAGGGCGTGCTCTTGGCCGATTCTATTGAGTCTGTGGGTGAGCTGAGGCCGTGACGCGGACTCTCGTGACTGGTGGAGATGGCGCCCACCTGCTCGGGCCGCTTCTCCGCATCGGCTGCGCTGCTCGACACTGGCGACTCCAGCGGCACAGGCACCACCGTTATGCTGGTAATCTGGGGCGTCTGTGGACGCGCAAACGCAGCTGCCGTGTCCACGTGCAGGCTGCGTGGCCCAGCGCTCGACGCCGCACTCGGTTCCAGCTCCCATTTGGCGCCATTGAACAGCGAACAGCGACGAATGCGTTGACGCTGTTGCTGCTGCTGCTGTTGATGCTGCTGCTGATGCTGCTGCTGATGCTGGGAACTGTGCACGATGGGCTCTTGGGGCTGTGTTCTGGCCGTGACCGTGGCAGGCTTGGCGTCCAAGCCGACGCTCAGCGTGTTGTGCAGCAGCGCTGTCTGCTGCTGCAGATAGCCAGCGGGGTCGTCCTTGAAGTTGGGCTGCTGTGCAACTGCAGCAGGTGGTGTGGGCGGGGCAGTGGGCGGGGCAAGAGCAGTCGCGGGCTTTATCACATGCACTGGGGCTGCAGCCGCAACCTGAAGCTGAACCTGAACCTGAACTGGAGCAGGAGCTGCAGCAGAAACTGGAGCAGTAGCAGCAGCTGGAGCAGTAACTGTAGCTTGTCGCTTTAGTGCGCTGTCCACGCCAGTTATTTGACTAGTTTGCATGACGACCGCGGGTGTGGAAATGGGCGTGGCAGCGACGGTAACTGTTGCTGCGTATGGCAACCTGCCCGCCAGTTTGTTGTTGTTGTTGCCATATTTGTGGCAATCAGCGTCTGAAATGTAGCAAGAAATTGAAAGGAAAAGTCAGTGAAAAATGTTTGCGACAGACTCGTTGCCAATGCAAAGTGCGTCGTCCTTAAAGTGCCCGCAACGTGTCCTCCAGCACAGCACAGCAAAGGGCGTTCCACAAAGGTCGCCATTTGGCATTTGCCACTTGCTACTTGCTGCTTGCTACTTTCTGCTTGCCACTTACAACTTGACAAAAGCAGACAACAAAAAGCGCCAAATGCCAAATGGCTGCGAAAGCGAAGCACAATAAAATCAAAACACGAGAACGTGCACCGCAAACTTATCAGCGGCCAAAAAGGGAAAAGGGAAAAGCGAAAGGACTACGCGCCAGAGAATGGGCCACGAAATGTCTACAATGATTGGCTGTTGGGGCTGGGGGGGATTTTGGGTTCAACACTCAGATAATGGTTAACTTAATTAAAATACAAAAAATACAAAATAAAATGAACAAGCACTTTACTTTACTTGTGTCCTTTAAGAAAATGCTTAAAGCAAATAAATACAATTATCTTTGGAATGTCGACGAATCAGCAAAAATAACACAACGAATTTAGAAGTTTTAATATTTGGAAGTAAAAAGTCTTTAAGGTTTAATATATTAGTAAAAGCACGTTAAAGATGAAGCTGATGAAATTATCTTTAAAACCTATTCGAAAGTGTTCATAGAAATATAATATTGTATATTTGTTATTCCTATAGAAGCTATAAAAAATGCTACCCATT
>SCDZ01000894.1:0-27975 GCA_004143845.1 Drosophila lacertosa | reverse complement strand
GTTTGGTGGGGGGGCCGAGAGAGGGCGCGCCACCGCAAAGGGGGGGCGGGGGGCGGCTGCCCCCCCCCCCCCCCCCCCCCCCCACTCATTCCAGCTCCTCCTTTTTTTTTGTTATCTGCT
This sequence comes from Drosophila lacertosa, assembly GCA_004143845.1. NCBI lineage: Eukaryota > Metazoa > Arthropoda > Insecta > Diptera > Drosophilidae > Drosophila > Drosophila lacertosa. The sequence goes on along the minus strand of SCDZ01000894.1, from coordinate 27,855 downwards.
GGGCAGTCCCTGCTCGGGCGCCAACGTGTGAGAATTTTGCGTAATTGAGTTTCAACTTCAAAGCACGCAAGCCGCATGCACTTCAACAAGGTTCAGCTGATTTGCATATGCCACACCCCCACGCCCCACCCACACCTCCCCCCCACCCCTTCGGGTAACCTTTTTTTTTTTTTATTATGCTGGGGTCAACTTGGCAGCTGCCCTGGGCAAGGATAGCAGAGAATGAGGAGGGAGAAGGTTTTGGGCCACATTTGAGCTGTCAACACCTCCAGCCACATATCCCCGAATGGGCTAAAGAGGGAAGAATGAGAAAAAAGGAGGGGTAACTGGGAGGGGGGGGGGGGGGTAACTGGACTAAAGCTAAAGCGAAAAATGATTCAAATTAGTGCGGCGAACACTTGAAAATGCGCACCGCCGACGATGGATAAACACTTAATTTATCAAAATTGAGCTTGTTATGCTAATAGAAAGTCTGCATAATTTTAATGAAATGCTTCTGCCAAAAAATCCATACAGACAAAATGTGTGTGTGCGAGTGTGTGTGAATAGTGCTCCAAGGATTGGACAGACACAGCCACAACTTCAACTTCCCCTTTCCCCCTATCCCCTTAGCTCTTTTGCTCTGTCTCGTTTGGGGCCAAAGGCAAAGTCATAACTTCACTTATCAACATTAGCTGTTGCATGGGAGATAGAAAGGAGTTCTGGCTGGGATATTCATACATTTTAATACGCTGTTTATATTTTATGAATGCACAAGGAAATGAACGAGCCAAATGAATGAGACGAGCGCCTGACCCAAGCCCCATTCCCCACACCCAAACAGTTGGCCAAAAAACTCAACACCATGTAACCAGCTAGCGGGAACCGTTTCCCGCTCTCTGCGGCCTGTGGCCCAAATGCAGACGTGGCTCTCGTTCTGGCAAAACAACCTCGCTTCGAGCTATAGACGAGTTTTACAGTTATCAAGGGAAAATTATCATCTGCCATGAATCTCGATAAAATTCATATTCATATGCGAGTTTGGGGCCGCATTGTATCTTCTGTTAGCTGGTAGCTAACCACACACACACACACACACACACACACACGCACACACACACACTCTCCCATGTGCACACATTCATTACGTCGCCTGGCGTCCCAAAATGGAATATGGCAAGCGGCTGAGTGCACAGTGGGGCAAAGTGAGCAGTTTCAAAAAGCAAATAAATAAAGCAAATAATTTAATGCAAGCTAAAGTTAGCTACCAAAAAAGAAACAGCTAAAAATTAGCTTTAAAGCTGAAAGTATTTAGCTGCAATTTAATTTACAGTCACATTTAATGGTATTATAAATAAAATATAAATACATATATAATAATTATTTGTTTTCTAACATTGAAAAACACTCCTCTTAAATTATTGTTGTTATAAGACCTGGCTTGTTTTTTTAGTTAAAGTTTTCTCTTTTGTCTCAAATTTTTGCAGTCAGCGTTTAAATTAATTCTTGAATAAATTTCTCATAGGCATTTTTGGTAGCATAGAAGAAAATTGTCTAAAAGCAATAAAAAATAAAAATTAACTTTAAAAGCATATTATTTAAAAATATACGAATTAAGTATTAATAAAATACCAAAACAGTACTATAAAATAATTATAAAACTAGATTAATATATTTAAAAAAGGCAACTCTATAAAAATTCAATAAGTTTTGTCTATAACATGAACTCTATAAAGTATATATAGTATATGATACATATTTATTTTAACTAGTTCTATTTTGTTTTTAAAATTAAATACATATAATAAATATTTATTTTAACTAGCTTTTTTTTTAATAAAAACCAAAAATAGAGAAGAAGCATATAATACATATTTATATTTACTAATATTTATTTTTTCAATTTAAATCAATAATAAAGAAAAAGTATATATTACATATTTATTTTTACTAATATTTATTTTTTAATTCAAATCAAACATAAAGAAATTCTTTTTTATATATACTACAAGCTCTCTTTTAGTTATTTAAGCTAACTATTTTCCCAGATTATTTGTTGTGTGCATCTTTTTAAATAAATTTTATTTGTGCACTTCATGAGAAATATAAATTAAACAAAAGCTTTTGTTAGCAACTTTTGCATTTCACATTTCGATTGTAAAAACCTTGTAAATAATTCCGTTGAACTTGTTGCTTGTTGGCTTAACTAGTTTCCAGAGTTTTGTGTATTGTTGGTAAAAGCACTTTTCAGAATTGGATTTTTGGAGAGTGCTTCAAAGAATACCAAAAATAAGTTTGCTAAATATAATTCTGGGTATAAATACATAAGATTAAGGTGAGCTAAATAAGGAACTACTTTATTTAATTATACAAAATAATACACAAGTGCATTAGGTTAAAATAAGACTTACACATTTAATATTTATTGCTTTAATAAAGAAAAAAAAATACCCTATATAAAATCACATACAAAGAAAATAAAAATAGTAGAGTTATTTATTTTTAATCTACGAAAATGCAATAAATAATTATAACTTTGATGATAAGTTGTGAGCTGAGCAAACTTCAAATTCAGATTTGTAAATATTTGCTACACAGCTGGAACCAGGGCCACCAAAAAGGACGTTGGCAGGACGAGGAGGCAGCAAAGGGAGAAGGACACGTTTTGCATACGAGACAAGAGCAGCAATTGTCCGATACGAAACGAGCTCACAACTAATTTGACTTGCGTGCTCGCTTTAACACTCATGCCAGCTCGCTCACTCTAATTTAAGTCTATTTAAATTTGTGTTGAGAAAAAAACTTATATATTGATTATTATTAAAAGATTACTATTACCTTACAACTATTAATATTATTTACATTCCATATTTACAAATTTAAAATAATTTATTATTATTATTATTTAACAAAAAACAAATAATAATTATTACCTAACCACTATTTATATTATTTACATTCCATATTTACATATTTATAATTATTTATTATCATTATTTAACAAAAAACTTAAAATAATTATTTCATTAAAACAATTTATTATTTATCAAAAAACAAAAAATAATTATTACCTTATATATACCTTATATATTATTATTTAACAAAAAATTATAATTACCTAATAACTATATTTATTACTTACATTCCATGTATACATATTTAAATTTATTTTATTATACTATTATTTAACAAAAATCAAATTATAATTATCACCTAATAACTATTAACATTTTTTACATTCCACATTTACAAACTTACAATTATTTATTATTTTTTTTTTATCAAAAAACAAAAAATAATTATCACATGAAAACTTTTTACATTATTTACATTCCATATTAACAATTTTACAATTATTTATGATTATTATTTAACAAAAAATAATTATTACCTAATAACTATATAAATTATTGACATTCATATTTACATATTTGCAAATTTTCAAGTATTTATGATGATGAAAAAAAATATAATAATTTTACCTAATAACTATTTACATTAAATATAACATTTATATTAACGTACATACAAATTTAGAATTATTTATTATTATTATTTAACAAAAATTAATTATTACCTAATATATATTATTATATTATTACTAAATATATACTATATTATTTACATTCCACATTTACAATTTTACAATTATTAATTAGTATTATTTAACACTTAGCTGCTGCCTTAAAGTCTGCCCCAAAAAGTAGGCAATGGCAAATGTGGAAATCTTTGGTGCGCTAGACAACACTTAAATATTTACAGTTCTTCTCGCTGCAGCCAAGAGATAAAAGTGCGCGCAAAGCCAAACCAGCGACCAGCGACCCCGCCCCCCCGCGAATGCCGCCCCCCCCCCCCCCCCGTTGGCGAGGAGTTCATTAGCTTGGCAAAGGGTTTAATTACCAACTGCTGTTCATTTAGCGCCACTTGCGCTCACGCGCTGTTGAGCACTGCAAACCAGTTGGAGTCAAACGCGGCAACCTGTGCGTGGCGGCGCCCAACGTTTGGCCCACCTGCAGTCGACGCAATGCGCCGCCGTCGACGTCGCCGTTGACGTCGCTGCGGCCAGTCAGGATGTCAAGGGGTAGTCGCTTCACTCAAAAGACGGGCAAACACAACAACTTTTCCCATGTACACAGTTAATTAAAAAAGAAGAAAAAAAAAACAGAGCTCGTAAAAAATAAAATGAAGCAAAGTGCGCTTGGGCCAAAATCGACGAGTGCCTGCTTGAGTCCTGGAGAGTGCTGCGCCAGTTTTGCCCCGCCCGCTCGAGCACTTTACAATTAACGTGAGAGATACACGCCAAAAAAAAAAAAAATAAACAAAAACAAAAAATAGAAGCCAAGACGCAAAAAAGGCCAAAGCTTCCACCAGTTATTTGGGGCTAGGCCAGCTCCATTTGGTTTAACGGCAACATGAAAGAAATTAGCAGCGTGGCCAAAAAACACAGCGACCTGACCTCTGACTGCTTTCCGCTTCCTGCTTAAGTCCTTTTGCCCGCCCGCCCGCCGCCCGCCCGCCCCCTGGCGCGGCACACTTCAAGGCGTACTTATTACACCTGAGCTGCAGCTAAGTATGTTTACAAGATGTTCCGCCTGAGCGACGCACCAGACCAGGACTCAGACCCGGTCTCAGGACTCATGGCCCAGGACTCAGTCTGCGTTTGCCAGGATAACGCTGCGGTTTCCTTCTACACGACTCCGCCGTCCAGGCGTTTATTTTTAATAAATTTGCACACAAACTCTGCTTAAATGGGGCCCCAAACAAACATCGCGTTTGAGCACTCTATCAGGAGCTCTCTCAGAATGTCCTTTGACTGCGCCAGTTGTTTTCCTTTTCCCCTTCTCTCTCTTTTTTTTTTTGGACTAGTTGCTAGTGCAAACTTCAGTTAATTAGAGAAATTGACAATTAGGCTTTGGATTTGCTTGAGTAGATTTAACACGATTTCAATTAGTTAACTCTTAAGGTTTTTTTTATATATATCACTAAAATATTAAAATAAATATTAAAATAATTATATAAATGTTTTGAGCAAAGATTCGAAGTAGGAACTGAGTTTAAATATAAAACCTTAGAATATTTATATTTTATTCTTTCTTTTTTATATATTTTTATTCATAATAAATTAAATAAAATAGTTATTTTCTCTTTCTGTCTCTATTTAAATCTTGAGTAATTATTTCATATTTTTTGCGCAGTTTTTTAATCCTATTCTCTAGTATTCTATAGACATAATAATATACAGCTTAATATATTTCTTTTGATTTCTTATGACTAGAATTATTTAATTTATTTTTATTTATATATGGATTTTATATATCTTTTGCCTTGAAATACAAAAGGAGCCAATTAAAATCAGTTCTAAAGTAAGAATATTTTTTATTTTTATTTTTAATACTATTCTCTAGCTTTTGAGGGATATATTTATTATTTTATATTATTATTATTTAATTACATATATTTTTCTTGGGTTAAAATACAAAGGTGATCCATTAAAAAATATATTTTCTATTATAAGAAAATTTAATTAATATATTTTTTTTTAGTTATTATATATAATGGCAATTGAAGGGAATTTATATTAACAGAGGATTTTTTCTAGTATGGATATATACTACATTATATGTATTTTAATAGATAATTATTTAATATAATATATAATATAATATAATAAAAGCACAAATCTTTAATGAATAAGTTCTAGATTAATAAACACTTCAACTTTAGATTCGCATTAAAGTCACATGTAAAACTCCTGCCACAAATTACATTATATTAGTTGGCAGTTAAAGGCCGCTTAGTTTGTGGCAAGCTGGCAACGCTGTCTGCTGTGGCAACGCTGCTTTAGGCAGCTTCGTTGCTGCTCTGTGTGCCCCTTGAATAAATCCTTTAACTGTCGCGCTCGGCAATGACAGCAAATAAATTTTACCCAAGGGGGTAATCGACGAAATATATTCGATAAGAAATTTGTAATACAAGATGATGTAATCATCGATCCGAGCCAGGGAGCAGGCAGAACAAGCAGCAGCCCGGGCCACTGATTGCTGCCTCTAAGATTGAGAGACAATGCTGGGCTAGTGTCTTAGGGTTATGGGTTTGTTTGGGGTTGGAGGCCACCTGCTGTTCGGGTCCAGGGCTGGGTAGCTGACTTGTTGTCACTCGTCGAATTGCTTCGGAGAGTTGGTAACGTGACTAACGGCGCCACAAAGGTGTCGTCTGCCTTTGGCGGAAGGGAATTGCAGCGATTGCTTTTTAATCGATTCCATTTACAAATAAATTGCTTGGGCCGCTCGCTAAAAGAGATTTATCGAACGAGCAGCCAAAACAAATCAATGCCACTGTCAGCGCCACACTCAGGCCTAACACCTCGCTCCTTCTCCGTCTCCGTCTCCTTCTCCTTCTCTTTCTCTCTCTCTCTCTCATTAAGTGCGTCCTTGGACCAAGTGTCCTCAGCGAACTGCTTTCACGACGCGCTAATGAGCAGCTTTTTAGTGGGCCGTTAAAATGCGTGCGGAATTCTGCTTATGCTATTAATGAAGTTCAGCGAAGGCACTGGAAACAATTGAGTGAGGCTGGAAGGCAGTTGGATTAACCTGGAAATAGTTGGAAAGGGCTTTATGTAGCTGGAAATAATTTCAAGTAACCATAAGGCAGCTTTGATAAGCAGTTAAAAGTTATACAGAGAACAACTGGAAGTAGTCAAAATCAGCTGGAAGTAGTTGGCATTTCATGGAATAACTGGAAGGATTTTATATATGTATAAAGAGTTGGGCCAAACTACTTACAATGATTAAGTCAGAAACCTGGAAGAAACAGAAAGCAACTGGAATCAAATGTAGCTGGGGAACTTATTAAAAATAAGAGGAGATGTGCATGACTCTATATAACGTTGGTTAAGACTGGGGATAGCCAGGAAGAAATCAAGAAGCCAGGCTGGAAGGAGCCTAAAAGAAGAGTGGAAGTAGCCTGATGGAAGCCTAGAAGTAGACTGGAATTAGTTTGGAAATAGCCTGAAGTAACCCAGGAAATGTTAGCGATCTGAAAGGAGGCTGTAGTTAGACTGGAAGTGCGCTGGAATTAACTTGACAACAACCTGGAAGTAGCCTGGAAGTAGCCTGGAAGTAGCCTGGAAGTAGCCTGGAAGTAGCCTGGAAGTAGCCTGGAAGTAGCCTGGAATTAGCCTGGAAGTAGCCTGGAAGTAGCCTGGAAGTAGCCTGGAAGTAGTCTGGAAGTAGCCTGGAAGAATCGTGGAGCTAGCCTGGAAGTAAGCTGAAAAGAAGTCTGCAAATAATTTTAAACGTTTTCAACTGTAAACAAATTGGATGAAATTTAAAGAAATCATACTGAGTAAAAAAAAAAAAGGAATTAGGGAATATGGACTGGGACGATGTGAGTGTAAGAGAAGAATACGAGACTGCCTTGAAGTTGCCGGCAGCAGCTTCAGCTCGAGGAATGCGTTAAAGTTTGAGTGTTTTACGACGCTGTTTTTGGGAGCACAAAATGGGATGTTGAGAAAAGAAGGGGAATAAAATTGGTCACTGGCGCTGCCTACTTTTGTGCGGAGTTTATTATAAGCATAGATTGGGACAGCAGCTGGAGAAAGTTTGGAGGCGGGTAATCAAAGCGCTTCGACAAACTGACGCGGCTGACAAGCTGAACCCGAAAGCGATGCCATCCAATGCGAGTCCCATCAGCTCGCACTTAGGCCTGACCGAAAAAAAAAAAAAAAAAATATTTCAACAAAAATGATATTAAAAACACAAAAATTTTTTTTTTTTTCCCCCCCCCCCCCCCCCCCCCCCCCCCCAAAAACCCGACGAAGAAGCGCCATTATATACGACATTTTAATAATTTTCCACACGCCGACTCGTTAGCACACCAGCCAGAACAGTAGACGGGGTTGAAATACACACACACACACACACACAGAAATACACACACAGACAGACACATAAAAATGCCTACGAAAAGCAACACTATATAAAAATTCATAATGCAAACATAAATTTTCATTTGAATATTTTGCTGTCTTGCGAAAATCGTCTCCAGCTTTCAGTTCGCGTTGGTTTCCTTTACTCCTTGCCGATGGCTGCATTAGGACGCCAAGGACGAACGCAACGATAATGGGCGCTAGTCTCTCACCATACTGAGAGACTCTGTCTGTGTCTATTTTGGGTGCGGCTTCGTTGCGCGTTTCGCGTTTTCCGTCTGCTGCAATCTTTGGCTGGTGTTGTAAACATTTTCCAGTCGACATCAGATGAATTATGGGGGTCGTACCGCGAAAAGCTTTTATAATCGTGCGCAAATCGCGCAAAGTATTACAAAAATTATTATGTACATGCTATGTGCTAAAAAGCCCCCACAGCAGCCACACCACGTGTGTGTGTGTGTGTGTGTGTTGGTGTGTTGGTGTGTTGGTGTGTGTTGTGTGTGTGCACAGCAAATGCCCAAAATATGTTTGCATTCAGCGGCTTGACAAGTTAATGCGCTCGCCGCAATCGCCAGTCAGCTTCAGCTGCAAAACTTGGGCAAACACTTTTTGCCCCACGCTCGCAAATCAAACGCTTCAGCAGCTCAATTTGTATCTGAGGCTGCAGCTCAATCCTCCCCCCCCCTGCTAGAACTTGTGAAAAGTGGATAACGAGATGCACGAGACGCCTTTAAGCAGTTGCAGTTGAAAGATTTGCATCTCTTGGGTGCCTGAAAAAAAATATATATATAGTATATACATTTAGTACATATATAAATACGTTTATTGCCAAAAGATACATTTGGTGCACTACGAAATTCATCTATCTATGTCTATCAGTTTGTACTTGTATCTCTCAGATACATCAGATCCCACTTACTTTACTTTTAACTAAATTTATACAAATCTAAATCCTTAATATATATATAAGATATAATTATCTTACATATCTTTAAGTTAATTACACTTTAAAGTTATTTCAGTTTGATTAATATATAATAATATTTAATTTTTGGTTTTTTCTTATATATAGGCCTCCTTTGTATCTCACAGATACATTTGTATCTTATGACTGTTCTTACATTTTATTCATTCTTTAATATAATTAAAATAAATTAAATTAAATTAATTATTAAATTTTATATATATGTGCTTCTCTGTGTATCTTACAGATACATTTGTATCTTATTATTGTGGTAACATTTTATATATAATTTGATTCAATACAAATGCATCATCGAGAAACGTTAAACTTACGCATTTCTATAATATTTATTAAATAGTTACATTTGTATCTTATGGATGCAATTATATCATCAATGTATCTGTTAGTTATGCTTGTTTAAAAAATTGCACTAAGAAGATAGAAATGTGTCTGTCAGGTGTCTTAAGATACATATAAATGTAATACATAAGATGCATATTTTCAAAAGGTATCTGATTTATTTATTTAGATATAGTTGCATCATCAATCACTTCATTTTTAATATATATTTATAGATATTTTTGTAACTCACAGAAGTGTTGTAGATACAATTAAGCTGTTTGCATCTTTGAGATAAATAAATGTATCTTATGATTATTATTCACTTAAAGATACTCTTTTAACTCACAGAAAACTTAAACTAACTCATTTTTATGATAAAGAAGCAGTTGAACTGTGTGTAGCTATAAGATACAAATGTATCTGAAAATGTTTACCTGCATTATTTGTCTTTATAGATACTTTAAAAGCTTATGGAAGCGTTAAGCTAACTCATTTTTATTATAAAGAAACAATTGAACTGTGTGTATCTATAAGATACAAATGTATCTGAAAGTGTGTTATATGCCTAACTTTATAGATACTTTTGAAACTTATAGAAGTTTTTAATAGGCATATTTGTATCTTTTGTAAATATATGTTTGAATCTAAGAGAAGACACTTTTATGTATGTGGAATCTAGTAAATATGCTTGTATCTATAAGATGCAAATGTATCTTATGTTATATGTTGACTTATTAATTTGAAAGACTTTCTTTTAAATGCTTAAAAAAGTTATTGTTATTATTTTCAGTAAGATATGTTTAGGATTAAATGGGGATTATCAAAGCTTTTCCTTCCATTCGTTCCATTAGTTCCCCTTTGTGGGTCTAATTGCCTGTGCTAAACTCTCCCTTGGAACGATGCAACTTCTGATTGGCTGCAAGTGCAACAATGCAACGCGCCAAACGCAAGTTGACAGAAACAAGCTCAAACACAAAGCAACCATTTGTTAGACATATGTTGACACCCAACCAGCTGGAGATGCAGCTGTGGTTAATTGAGTGCACAAAGTCGCACCCGCCGTTTGACAAATGGAGTCACCAGCAAATGGCAAATTGCGAGGGGGGATAATGGGGGAAAATGGGGAAAATGGGGGCAAATGCTAAATTGTGAGGCTGGCGAGTGGCCAACAAGTGAAATTGATGACTGGCCATCAATTTGGCTGGCGATGGCGGCGCGCGATAACCAAACACACGACCTTGTCCATAGAGTGAGGGGGAAAGGGGAAAGGGGATAAAGAAGGGGCAAACATGCCAATAAATGGTCAAAAGCTGGCACGCGGTCAACAGTCGACAGTCACGTTTGCATGCTGTGTATATGTGTGTGTGTGTGTGTGCGGAAGGGTTTTTTGTTGCCTGTCGCTGCGGCCATAAAACATGCCACAAGAATTATTAATGGACCTGCCCCCTTCCCCCCGCCCCCCTCACCCTTCAAAAAAATCCCAAACGTCGTTTGCCACTGCGGTCGCGCCTCGCACCACGCCCACATTGCAGGCAGCCGCCCCCGCCCGCCTGCTTGGCCACAGCATGCCGGCTGTGATTGATTTCGAATCGTTTTTCAATTGGCACGAGGACGAAAACAGGGAAGGGGAAGGAGGCGAAGGACTCTCGGGGCGTCCGAGCAGGGTTATTTGTATTTGCATTTGACAAATTGTTTGCTTGTAAAGTCAATGACGGGGCCACGGCAATAAACATGACCGAGACACACACACACACACACACACAAACACTCGCACGCATATGTGAGTGTGTGTGTTTGTTGTCTCGGTAATTATTCAAACAAATTTTTGGTCGTTTAACGTTTTGCGGCTCGCGTCGCGTCGCGAGCTCAACTCGCAATTGTAAGTTAATATCCTGTCTGTTATTGCCGCACACACACACACACACACACACACAACACACACACACACACACACTAGTGCAGCAGGCAGTGCACGTCTGATGAATTGATTAAACAATTTCCTACCCTGCGTTTTTTGCATGCGACTCTGACTTTTGGGCCTTGACTTGGGTAAGGTAAGGAGAAAGGGGTATTGGGAGGTGTGTGTATGTATGTGTGTGTGTGTGTGTGTGTGTTAGGGAACTTTGCCACGGTTGGCATTGGCAACAAATCACTTTAGTTGTGCGTGATAAATTGAGCCGTGTTGTTGGCCCGACTGCCGTTTGCGTTAATTGGGCCAATTTCCACGAATCAAATGAAGGCTAACATCGGACGCGATTATGACATCGTCCTCCGCCTCCTCCTCCTGCCCCTCCTCCTTTACTCTCCACATGTGCGAGACGTGCCGTTACACAAAATTAATATTGCAACGGGCGACAGGAGCTCGCAGGACTCGCAGGACTCGCAACAGCTTTTGACCATCGCAGGCGCTGACCTCCATATTAAGTTGGCCAGAAAAAAAAAACACAAAAAAAGAATCAAATAAAAAACAGCAAATAACCAAAAAAAAACAAACAAGTTAAAGCAAATATAAGAGTGGGTTTATACTTGAAGATACCCTGTAGTAGATAGACTTTGGTTTGAGTTAACGCAGGCAGCTGAAAAGTATCTGTAAGATACTTTAATCATATTTTATATTTGTGCATAGGTTTTATATAATAAATATATTTATTTAATGCATAAATAAAAAATAATTAATTTACTTAAATATTCAATTACAGTAAAATACAAATTATATAAAATAATATATTGGATTTATTGACTTTATTCAGCTTTTCTTGTATAAATTAAATTTTCATTGTTAAATAGTTATTCTATTATTATTATTCTATAAATATTCTAATTTATTGTGATTCCTTTCCTGGAATATTTCAGCTTTTTATTTACATGTTTTCCTGGAGCTGTCTCAGAAAAGCCCAATATATATTTATGTTTGTATTTGTATATATGTATTAAATATTTATTAAATTGAATTTTAACACATTACATTTTTTAAAATTATTTTTCATAATTATGTCCTTAAAATTCATGAGATTTTGAGTTTTTTTCAACTGTTTCCAGGCAGCATGAAAGTTTAAGTCTTATTTTATTTTTTACTATCGACACCAATCAAAATTTTAATATAGGTATTTATAGTATCATATTAGTACATTTTATAATTTGAATATATTTTTAAATGGATTTTTATGAATATTTTATTTTTTATGTAATTTTAAAATATTTATTTTTACTTCATTTTAAATTAATAAATAAATAAAAACAATTCTAGATATGCAAAGTATTTTATTTATTTTTAATTTTATTTTAGTTTTTTTAAGCTACCAAATATTAAAGTTCTGAAGTACATCTTTTATAGATGCTGAGGAATTTGTTGAATAATAAATAATAAGTAATAAGTTTATAAAAGGTTCCTTCATAAAGAAGCTTTATTCTATTCCTATTATTATTAAAAAATAGAACTTTTAAAGAACTCGAGATAGAATAATAGGAATAAATATAATTTAATAAGCATACTTTGTTTTTTTTTTCATATAAATACAGATAAATATTCCCATTTAAGTTTCATATATAGCTTTAGCTGCTTTTGCAGGGTATTCGCCAAGAAAGAAATCAAAAAAAAAAAGAAACAGTATAAATAGAAATAACAAGCACGGCTGTCAGCCTGGGCAAATGTCCTGCCGAAATTCTGAAGGCTGACGGCTGCCAAAAAGCGGCGCGTGTCAAATGTCAGCCAAGCAGCCAGTTTGTCAGTCCGTCATTCCGTCATTCCGTCAGTCCGCCAGTCCGACGTTGGCCATGGCCAGCTGCTGGCAGTTACCTTCGCCCCCAACTGAAACTCAAACTCCGCCTCCTCCATCTCCATCTCGCTTTAGTCCTCCGGTTATGCCGGTCACGTCGCACGTTGAAAATACCACAGATGTCATCAGTGCGCGACGAGGACGAGCTGCAAATCTCTGATCTGTTGATGAGATTGTGTCACAGCCCGCCCGTCAACAGACGCCCGGCCAGACGGGCCAACAGCTTAACTAAGGTTAAGCCCTCGCCTTGCCACACACCCAACACACCCAACACACACACACCCAATTTACGGGGTGTGTGTGCGTCGCCTTTTCGTTTTTTTTTTTTGGTTTTTTTTTGCCTTGGTTTGAGTGTCAATGACAAGAGTACTTAAGAGATTTTCACATCGTTACAAAGAGAATTGGGTAGAAATTAAAATTAATGCTTTTGTCTGCTTTGTTTGTCTGTCCCCCTCCCCCAAACTCGTTGTTGCTGTCTCTGTCGCTCGCCTTTGTTCACTTTGGCTCGACTTGAAGCTACATTGAGTGCCCAGCGGATAATCTCTGGGCAGCTCAATAAATCTTCGACCACATTAGAGATCGCCAATCGCGTATTTACCTGCCAAACAATTTCCAGTCCGCACTTTGAATAGACTACGCCTTAAATACTTCCCATGTTCTGGAGTATATGATTTCTTCAGCGATCTGGCAGCAAGGAATTCAGCTTGTTAAGTTGGCTGCGCCTGAAGAGTAAACAAGTTAATTCCACTCCAAAAGCATTCTTAATTTTTTTTTTAGTTAACTCATTTTTAAAATACTTTTCTGTGACTTGAAACTGAAGCTGATCAAATTTCTGAGTTAAACTAAGATGTACTTTAATTTATTATTTATTAACTACTATTTAAAGAATGATAAATAGTAAATGTTAAGCACAATAAAGGGAAATTATTTTTGGCTTACAAATGAATTGTTCACATTTTATTTTAATAAGGTCAGCTCTTTAAATTAAAGATAATCTACTTTAATATTCCCTTCAGCTCTGATATTAATTTATCTGATCATTTAGTCGATAAAAAAGACTTATTCAGCTGAAAACTGAATTCTTCCTTTCGAAACTATAATTATGTCAAGTCTATAATTCTAATAAATAAACGTTTCATGTGTCCATGTTGAATGCCTCTTACCAAGCAGAAGAAGACTAAAGAAATTTCTCAATGGACAACCCTTTCAAAGCAGACAAGTAAAATCTAGAAGAGCTCATAAACTAATTTCTAATATATTACTGCGATTAAAATTGCTTCTAGAACTAACACTTGTATTACTTTGTAATAATATTAATTAGGAATTTTTAAATACCAAAAAGAGCCCCAAAAACTGCTCCATTTATTCGCAAGCTTATTTTTTTTTTAGAAATATTTAAAATATTCTCTCGAATTGCATTTGATGCCCTTAAAAGTATGCAATGGAATTTTGTGCACGTCGAAATTTTTCCTGATAATTCCATTCCCCTGACAATTCCAAATAAATATACAAAATTAAATTCAATAGAATTTTGCACATTTTGTTTGGTTTAGCAAAGTTTTAACGCTTTTGTTTTAATTTGTAACAAAATCCTGTTAACAAAAGTTAAAACACAGAAAATTTCAGCTGAAAGCAATTATATTCATTTCATATTGTTTTCATTTTATATATTTGATTCCTTAAGCTTGCTTATTTAAATTTCTCTCAAATTTATTTCGTACTAACTTTTATTAAATGTATTTTAAATAAAAAGTTTATTTATTTGCAATTTAAATTTAATTAAAAGAAACTATTTTTGAATAATATAATAATATGTAATAATTATTTTTCGAATGTAATATTTTAGGCAATTATTAGATTTAATAAAATCTAATCAAATGCAAATATTATACATTTTTATTTTAATATATAACAAATTTTAATACCGATTAAAATAATTATTTAACTTTGATTATTAACATTTTCGCTTATTTTCTCTGCAGTTTTAATTCTGTTGCGAAAAATTCGATTTAAGTTGCGGCTGCTTTTTTTTTATGAGGAGCATGAATCCAATTTGAGTTGAAGTTGAAGTTGTCGTTGCCAATGCAACGAGCTGCAGACAAAAACTAACCGAAATTTCGAGTGGCATGCGGCATGTGGCATGCGGCATTATGTGGCAAAGCAGCAGCATTGAAAAGCCAAAAAGCCAGCCAAAAATACGCCAAAAGGCATCGACAGCCGCAGCCACGCCCCCTTCGTTGGAGGCGATCACAACATAAGCCACAACCGCATAATACAGTTTTATTTATATGCCACACACACAAACACACACACTCACACTCGCTGAGGGGGCGCTGAGGGGGCGTGGCCGCCTTTGGGGGATTGCTGCAGACAAGAGGATTAAAAAGCGCTCGAAAAATTGGCAACATGTTTAATAATTATATTTGGTGAATGTGCTTTTTGTGTTGCCGCACACACACACACACACACACGCACACTCGCACACACACGTACGTAGGCGAAGACAAGGCAAATATGTTTTTTGACAAAACACAGCAGCACATGTTGCCGTCGTGCTGCTGCTGCTGTTGCTGCTGCTCCTTGTTGTCGTCGTGGCTAAAATGGCATAAAACAACCACAAGCGCCGCAACATTTGACGACTGTCTACCACATGACTTCCCACCCAGTCCCCTTCCCCTTCTCCACCTTGCTTCCCCTTGACTGACAAGCGCCTTATCATTAAGGTAAACAGCAGCAACAACAACTAGAACAACAACAACAACAACAACAGCTGGCAGTTGTCATCGGCATCATCATCATCATCATCAGCTGCGGCGTCAACAACCTCAAAAATCGTTGCCCTTGTTGTTGTTGTTGTCTGCGCATAGAGCAAAAAATGAAGCAGCCAAAACAAAAGCAGCAACAACAGTTGCCGCTGTCACAGACAACCAAAAATCCAAAAAAAAAAAGAAAGTAGAAGGAAACGCGGCACACCTGACAAGACACACACACATATACACACACACACATGTGTGTGTGGCACTTATGCAAAAAAGGTAGCAACAACAATCAACGTGCCACATTGACAATGCCAGACGCGACAGCTGTGTGTGTGTGTGTGTGTGTGTGTGTGTGTATGGGTCCATGTTGCTGCTGCTGCTGCTGCTGCTGCTGTATGCGATGACTGATGAGCGACATGTGGCGCACTCGCATGCGCTTGCCACATGCCTCAACGCACTTGCCACCGAACGGGCAGCCTCGTCGCGTCTCTATTGGCCATGAGGGTGTTGTTATCAACCGTACAGCAGCAACAACAAGCTGCCCCAGACAATGACTATGACAATGACACACAACAACAACAGCAACAACAACAACAGCAATTTTTGGACTTTGATTGAGCGTAAAACAAATGGCGAAGCGAAACTTGCAACAAAATTAAATTTATAAAATCAACGCATAAAACAAAAGCAAACACGAGAACAAAGCAACTAGCAGATACCCTGCACGAACAGTTGATCGAAGGCTCAGCTAGGGTATATGTATAATACAGTCGTGGACATACAAACAACAAAAAAGAATTTACAGTTGAAATTACATTTACTTAAAATAAATATATAAGAAATATAAATTTAATAAAATTTTATAGCTTTTTTAGTTAGTCAATTAATTAATAATAAAACTATCAAATATTTATTTGGCTAACCAAGAGTAATATAAAAAAATATATGCATATATTTTACTTAATATTATTATTATTATTTATTTATATATAAAATACTATCAGATAAAATATATTCAATTTAGAGGAATAGAAACTTTATAAAATGTTAAGTAATTCAATTGAAAAACAATAATATTAAAAATAATATATTTTAGAAGAGTTGCATTAAAAATATATATTTTAATAATTTATTTTTATTTCTATTTTTTTATTTAAAATACTATCAGATAAACATAAATTAGCATAAATTTACAGAGGAAATTATATTGGTTTAAAATATATTCATTTTAGAGGAATAGAAATTTAACAAATTTTTAGGCTTATTTAGTTAGTCAATTAAATATTAATAAAATTAAAAAATATTTATTTAGCTGAACAAAAGTAATATAAAAAATATATATTTTATTTTATTTTTTTTTAATTTATTTTATATTTATATATATTTTAAAGAGAATGTAGACTGTATTACTAAAAATATTCGACTTGAAGATACCCTAACAGGAGCGAGATCTCGAGATCTCAGGGAGCTTACAATCATTCAATTATAAGCATAACTGCCTGGCTAGCAGATACCCTGTGTCATGCTCTTAAAATGCACAATAAACTTTTATATAAAACTTATAGAACTTTATATATTAAACATTTATATAAGATATGTATATATATCATACTTTTACATATACGAAAGAAACAATAAAAAAATGTAATTAAATATACAAAACAATGCTAATGTAAGTGTTTGACTTTTAAATACCCTGTACATATAGAAAAGATTTAAATATAAAATGACAACAGACTAAATAAATATATTTCTATATAAACATATATAAAAATTAAAAATATTTAAAAATTAAAATATATAAAAATAAAAATATATAAAAGTTCTTTTATTCTTTAACCTTATTCGCCTACCAAATACCCTATACTACTTTCACGAGCATTCTAAATTGCTTGCCGAGCTAATACCCTGTATAGCTTTTGCAAGGTTACTAAAATCACCCCCTCTTTTAATACCCTGCACACATTTTGCTTTATTTCCTATTGGTTAAAAACTTCATCCTTAGATAATTGCTGGTCAATTAGTGGAAAGTGAAAAACGATGTCACCGCATTTTTAACTTGTCCAAAACATATTCGTAAACATTTAGCCACAAAAGTGATTTTCCAACTTTCCCAATAATTAAAGTGTACAGGATATAGAAAAATGCTCACTTTAAAGCAAACATTAAAAAAGGACGAGAACTAAATGAAATATAAAATAAAAAAACAAACTAAAAATTCAGCACACGAGCCGCTTAACGTTCATTTGTCCTGGCTGCGGAGTTTAGGGGGGCAGGGGCGGAAAGGAGGCAGGGGCGTGGTCTGGGGTGCTGTTTATCAGTTTCGGCTGTTTCGGCTAGTTTCAGCGCCAACATATTGTCTATTTGTGCGCTTTATTGCCAATAAATCAGAATTTATTTGCAACAACAAACGAATTAAAATGTTCAATAAATATTTGCACAGCAGCAGCCCCAAAAAGTAGGCAACATTTATTGCACCAGTGTGTGTGCGAGTGTGTGTGTGCCAGTGTGTGTGTGTATGTGTTGTGTGTGCTTTGTGTCTGTTTTGTTGCCACTTGGCAGACGCAATAACTCTGAGCGCTTATCACGCAACATTCACTTGGACATATTCACTTTGAACGACGCTACGTGATGCGCATTTTTGTTACGCTCTTAACTCAAACACTCGCTGGATACCCTATCCCAATTGAGCCCAGCCCCTCTCCATTTCTTCACTCTACACTCGCATACTCGCCTCACTTTGTAGCAATCTCTTGCACTGCGAGAAATTTGTGGAATTTTAAGAATAGCTTTTTTTATACTCCTTAAATAAATAATCAGTTAATTAAGGATCTCTCATATTTTTAAATGTTTATGATAAGTATACTACTTGTAGATCTTTATTTTCATTTGATTTTTTTCTTTCAATTTTTTTAATTTTTTTTTTAAATATAAAAATTGATTGCTAAGAATTTAATTATTTAATTATTATATTTATTTACTTACATTAAACTTATAAGCTTACTTTGTATTTCAACTTGGTCTATTGACATACTTATGCCTGTTTAAATTTCAGTTTATTCCTTTGATCAATTTTTACTGGAAGTTAGAATTCCTTCATTATGATAATTTTAAAAATAATAATAATAATAATAATGATAATTTTAAAAATATAATTAATAAATTTTATATATAAATAATTGAATGCTTATTCCAAATATAAATCATGAGTTCAACTGTGACAAACATAAATATTAAATAATGTACATACATATATCATCTAAAGACACCCCTGTCCACCTTTATAAATATATATCCAACACTAACTATTATATTTTTATAGATACTTAAAAGAGCTATAAATTTAGTATAAAAATATTTAAACTAAAATTGAATACTTAAATAAAATTTATGATTTATATAAAAATTAATAATAAATCAGATATATGAAAAGTAGAATTATAATTAGAAGAATATTGTACAAGAAAAGATTTAATAATAAATAAAATCATAAATATCATAAAATCATAAAATAAAAATTTAAGCATACAAAACAAATCAAGCAATATTCAAGTAAGCACAAATTTTTTTCAGTGCAGCACACAATAAAAGAAGGAAAAGAAAAGAAAAAAAGGAAAGCTC
This sequence comes from Drosophila lacertosa, assembly GCA_004143845.1. Classification (NCBI taxonomy): domain Eukaryota; kingdom Metazoa; phylum Arthropoda; class Insecta; order Diptera; family Drosophilidae; genus Drosophila; species Drosophila lacertosa. The sequence goes on along the minus strand of SCDZ01000894.1, from coordinate 8,487 downwards.
GCCTGAAATAGCAGAAAAATCTATTAAAAAATTATGGGTTAATGCAGCGGGATTTATGAAGAGAGCGAAGTCGAGCCAAACAAATTGTCCACACGTGAGACAATCAAAGTGGCATAAACAAGAAGCATCGAGGACGAAAGGACACACACTGCAAATGGCAATCGATGATTTGCGAGCGGGTCGACGCAGCGGGCGGCAGGACGACGCGTCCTGGCGTCCTGGCGTCCTTAACGGATGCGTCCCCGGGGCACCATCGATAAGGCGCCGGCTAATTCCATTATGTCTGGCGAATGCAAATCGCCCGAGCATCGACTTTATACGCAATCGTTATCGGAATGCGAACCCCGGACTGAAAAATTGACGATCTTTGGTCCAGGGGCAGGACTCCAATTGACTGATGGCCACTAATTAACTAAGCGGCAGGGACCTGTTTGCCAGGAAGCTTCGGCTGCAAAATGGTCGCTGGGAACCACTTGAAAATCAAATCAAGCGTTCAACTGTAAATCACAATAAATACACACGCAAAAAAAAAACAGCAAAATAAATATAGAGAAATAGAAAAGAAAGCGACAACAATTGGGGCAGCTCGAGGGCTGTACAAGTTGCAGCCCCGCCCCCCCCCCCCCCCCCCCCTTATCATAAAATCGCCCCTTCATATCATATTTTTCACTTCATTGTGTTTCCGGCAAAACGTCGTCAGAGGCAGCGACGCCAGCAGCGACGCCGGCAGCGACGGCGGCAGAGGCGCTTCCTTTGTTTGCCTCGCCGCTTTTGTCAAATGTCGAGTGGTGTCCAGCCAGCAGGAATGCCAACAATACCAGCAGTAAGCCAAACCAAAGGGAGGCATTCAAAGAGGGGGAGGGGAAAGGGAATGAGGAGGAGGGGGGAGGGGGGTGGGGGGGATTACAAGTACTCCTCTCGCATTGGTTACGTAATCTGGACGCTTGTCTCTGGCGCTGACAAAGCGTTGTCCATTTGGTCAGTTAAATTCCCCAAAAACATTATCGGCAACTGTGATCCATACAAATTGATGCCTCAGCTCGGCTAGCTCGACGAATTTGACAAATTTCATTTATAGTAGATATCTTTATCTTTTATCTGTCTGCCTTTGGGTCAAGTCAATAAATATGTCTGTTTTTTTTATGATAAAGACTCTGCTGTTGTTGAGCATACAATATAGTATTTATTCATGGTGTGCACATTTGTTAAGCACACCACTTGCTTTGACTTTTTACAGGGTATATCCTAGTCGAGCACACTCAAATATTGTATTTAAACTTATCTTTCACACACACTTTTATGTCAACTTATACATAATTGAGCAGAAATACTTAAAAATAGAAGGTTTTGAAAAGCAAAAAGATTTGGACTGAAAAATACCCTGTAAAAATATATTTAAAATATGGCGGAAACTTGTGAATATCCTGTACTTAATTAAGCAGAAATACTTAAATATGGACAAAACAAAAAGATTTAAACTAAAAAATACCCTTTAAAAAATATTTAAAAAATATTTAAAATATTTTTTAGTTAAAAAGTGCGTAGTCAAAAGCTTGTGAATACCCTGTACTTATTTATAAAGCACTGACAACCAATATCTACGCTCACAACACAACTATAAACTAGAGGATACCCTTTATATAGATCATAAAGAAACCCTGATTTTGCTTATGAGCTCTTCCAAGTTCTTTAAAGTCTAGAAGCAAAAGTAACTTTGTAAGCACTATGTAACTATAGACTAGAAAATACCCTGCATATAAATCAGCTTTAGAAAATGGGTCTACTCTCTATTCAAATAAAAATAGTTTAAGAGTAAAGAAACTCAGCTATGGAAATAAATAGCAAATTCGAAGGAAGCATATAAGGTAAATAGAAACAGCTACAAAAAAATCAACTAAATAATACCCTGTACGGAAATTGAATTAAAAGCAGCCTAAAGAAAAAATCGCAATTAAGGCCATTTACCCACATATTGAATAAACCCTCAAATATTTCTTAGCTAAATTTAAACTCTTTTTTGCTACCATCTGTTTACAGGGTATTTGCTGTAACTTGCAATTTTTATAATATTTTTTTTTGTTATTTTTCTTTGCACGTTTTGTGGCATAACATTTGCCATTCTTTTGTTGTGCGCTGACACATTGAACCCAGGCCCGAACCCGAACCCGAACCACAAGCTGAACCCCGACTCCGGGCATACCCTTATGAGTGCTTATTCTTATGGCCCGGCTTATGTGGCATTGCTGTGTAATAAGACGGAAATAATTTGTGTTGTTGTCTTTTTTTTTTCGCTCCCTCTTTTCTATTGTGTGTGTTGTTGTTGTTGTTGTTGTTGTCGCTGAAGTGAAGTGTAAACAACACATGATCCAATCCCTGACCAGATTAAGTGGAATGCAGCGCAAATTGTTGACTAATTTTGGGCCATTAACCAAAAGCATCGATACTTCCCCAATTCCAAATGGGCATTTCCTGTGACCCCAGTGCGGAAATTATTATATATTTATTTAGTTTGCTTTTCCTTCTTTTTTTATTATCTTTTTATACTTTTTCTTATTTTTTGACACCGCATCTGATTACAATTTGATTTTCAGTGAGGAAAAATTAAATTGCAAAGGAATCTTTAGATGAGTATATGTAGGAGTATTGGTATAATAATATATAAAGTATTTCTTTGGTATTTAAATATTCTTAAATTAATCAGAATCCTTTAGAGGCAAAGAAGGGAGCTCCCTTAACTAAATAGTTTAATACTCGATTTAGTGCTAGAAAATTGGAGTCAAAGCTATAAAATAAACGTTTTTTTTTTAAAACTTAAATTTAATTAAACAAGGTTCGAACCAAGGCTGGAAAAAAATTTATATATATTTAACTTAACTAAATAGTTTAATACTCGATTTATTGCTACAAAAATGAAGTCAAAGCTTTAAAGCAAACTTTTTCTTTAAGTCCTTAATTTAATTAAACAAGGTTCGAACCAAGGTTCGAATCAAATTTATATATTTATTTAGCTATACGAATCTTTATAGGAAAGTTAAACTTATTTACACTTAGTTTTATTTAAATAGTTGCAGTTTTTATTTATTCATGTGAGTTTGAATTTTCCTCTCTTCCCCTTTCCCATTTTCCCATTTTCCTCTCGCTTCCACAACTCTTGGGCTAATTAAACGTTTTCAGCACTTGGCGGTAGGCGGTGCCAAGCACCTCGCAGGATCTGCCCCCGGGCTGGCAACGAGCTCCTCACACACTGAACGCGGTATCTCCAAACAAGCCGCGTTAGTTTTGGTCGAAATTTTGTGGCAAGCGGAAAACACACACAAAATTTGATTTGCACTTTTTGGCCAACATATGTGAGTGTGTGTGTGTGAGAATACAAATAGACGTTGATTGCTTTGTTGATTTGTTTGCGGTTGCTGCGCTGAATGGTGGAAGGGGGGAAAGGAGGTTAGGGGAAGGCGGGCTAGGGGGCGTGGCAAGCGTCAAATGCTCGACGGTTAGTTAGTGGCCCGTTGTTGGGCAGCCCAAAAATGGCAATCAATGCACACATTGATGCAGTCATTGGCGCCTGCCGAAATAATCGAAATCAGCAAAAGGCAAGCGCCCAGCCCCACCGTACACACGCACAGTGGAACAAAGTGACCAAAAAACAAATATAACAAAAATTAAGTACATAAAAATCTATTCATAAATTAAACTTATTCACTTTTTAATTGGCTTTTAAAATATCTGTTAAATATTTTCCAACTAAAGTTAAAAATGTTTCTTTAAAAAGTAGAATTAAAAATATACAATTAAATTAATTTTGTTAAATAAATTTTGCATTTGTTTTAAACATATTCTTTTTTTAAATTAAATATTAATTATTATTAAATTTTTTTTACTAAAAAACTCGTTTTTGTTCCACTGTGCGTCTGTTCGTTTGGTTGCTCGGTGGCAACCCTTTTTTCTCGGGCCCCGGCCAGCAAAATTATTTATTGAAATTTTATAAATAGTGGGATCAGACAACGAAAATTCAAGTCTGCCAAGCCGAAAAAATACGAGCACACACACACAACACACACACACACACACACTCAGACACACACAGTCGACAAGGGTAGCTAATTTTGTACGATAAGCTTGCCGTGGCACGACACTAACCCCAACCCTTGAACTGGCACCCGCCGACGAGGACGTTACAGTTTTTAGTTTAGCCCACTCCAACCTCCCACACACACACCCGCACACACCCGCACACACACACACACTATCTGTTGTAGCCTTCCCCCCTTCGGCTTTGCCCTTTGCCCATAAATGTAGTTTTGTTGTGTTATCTGCGCCCCGAACGAAGCACAAGCCCAGGCCAAGGTCTAAAGGAGAGAGGGAGAGAGAGGGGTGCATATAAGGAAGGAGGAAGGGGGGGGGGGGGGCGGGGGTTAGTTGGACTAGCCGGTTTGTTGGTCTCGGATATTAATGCATCATGGGCATTGTAAAATGTTCGTTAAGCTTCTGGCAAAGGCAACTACGTTGCCAACTACTACAACAACAACAACAACAACAACAAGCGTCTGCTGCCATAAAATTGCCGACGACAAGAGCAGCCCACAGGGGGCGGCAAGGGGGGGGTCGGGGGGCGTGGCACGTGGGTAACTGCGACGTGGCGACGCTCGTCGCGTTTATGCGGTTTTTCCCCGTACAGTCAGACAAAAGCATCTCCAGCCAGATTTAAAACCAGGCCCCTGCCACGCCCCCTCCCACTATACAGGCTGGCCCCTGGCAACTACTTATGGCCGTCACTGTTTTAAAATCAAAAGTCTCTCAGGCTGAGGCTGGCTGAACGACCTTTGCGATACCCTATAAAAAGGAAACTATTTAAAATTGAATCTTTAAATAGCTAAAGTAAAAGTTTAGTTGTTTACAGGGTATTTGGCAGTCGTGCCGTTGTGTTGGTCCAGTGGTCGGCAGCTGGCACATCCTGTGCGGCCAGGACTCTGATCAAGCTTACGGCCGTCGGTTTTATGAAAATAAATTGTGCTTTATGCTCGATTATTACCGTAGACTTATTGGGTTTTTCGGCTGAAGCGCTCTAAATGCCACTGGGCCAGGACCTCCCCTCGATCCTCCCACTCTCCACTGTGTCCTCCGCATCCGGGGCAGCCATGTGTGCGAGTCTCTCTGTGTGTGTTTGTGTTTGTTGGAGTTGGTCCCGTGTCCCGTCTTCGGGCAACGCCGTTGTAATTGTTAAGATTTTGTTACTTCAATTTATTATTGCACCCACACACGAGCAGCATGTGTGTCCTTTCCTGCCCGGGATGGGTCCTTCCCTTTTTTTGGGGGTAATTTGCATTTCACGTTACGGTTTCAGGTTTCGCTTCTCGAATGATTCGTGATTATGCGCAAAGTTGTTATAGTTCCTGATTATAAGCCCCTTCCCGAACAAGTTCCTTGTCCTTAACCAGCCTAACACACACCTGCTCTCAGTCTAGTCGCAGTCCTCGACCCTTTCGGAGCGAAGCAATTGACCCCTCCCCGCATGCACTTTAACCCACAGTCGACAATCACGACCAACGGGCAATTTACCCATATGACGCATAATTAATACCCGCGCAGCTTAATGACCATGCAATAAATACCAGGCTAGACCCAACTGCCAGCGTTCTAGGCAGCTCCTACTGACAGAGTGCTCGAAACGGAAATGGATAAAGAAGTCGAGTTAATAACCTGGCAGATAGGGAACAGCTCTGTTCTATTCAAGACTTTTCTAATAGCGTGAAAGAAATCAATCCATGCTAAACTATCAATTACATCATCTGAAAGATCTTTATTAAGAGCTAGGTAGGATCAATAGTCACACATATGTCAAGCTATCTATATAAGCATATCTATCTTCATCTATCTATCTTCATAGCTATCCATATATTTTTTTATATATCTAGCTTTGGGTGCATCCATAGAAATATCAACTGATCTATTTACCCTGATATATCTTCTGATGGATCCCTCTCTCTGATCTATTTTCCTATCTATCCACCCATTTATCTTTCTAGCAATCCTAACCTATCTATCAGTTTTCCTTCCTATTTCTACTAATCCTACTATTAACTCTTCAATCCATCTTTCTCTCCATCTATCTATTCTCTCTCTCTATCTATCGATCTATCGGTCTCTCTATCTATCTATATGAACTATGTGATATATGTGATCTTATTATCTTCCTATCTATCTTCCTTTCTATCCATCTCTCCACCTATCTCTATATCAAGTATAGGATTAGCTTAATTATCTTATTCAATTAATACCTGTAAGGTGTTAAGTTTGCTTAGATGTCGAGCCTATTTAACTCTGATTGTTCCACTTCTTCTAGCATTATTATTCTCTGTCCTAGCTCCCCTGCTGATCTCTCTTTAGCTCTAAGTCTAACTCATCTTCTGATCTAATGCTTAGCACACTTCTTCATCTTAATCTTGACATCTGAAGATGATTAAAGAATCGAACAGAGTCTATTTCTCCCAGGTCATCTTCATCATCTTCTTTCTTTCCAGCTCCATCGATCGCCTGTCTAATGCCTAAAAGTCTATTAAGACAACACATATATTTTTATATTGTATATGAAATCTGTATTTGTAATTCGCCCACGTTCTCCAAGCTCGCCATCAAATCAGCTGCCAACCGTGTTGAGAAAGTTGGGGGGCGGGCAATCGCCAATGGGGTTCAGAGTGGGGTTAAAGTGGGTTTAAGCATATCAAGTAAATATAATTAAGCCTTTCGGTTCATTGAAATTACAGCCCCAAACGCGGGCTTAGTTCGAAAGGGGGCGTGGCCGTGGCGCTGAAAGTACAAAATTAACAACTTCATTGATAGGCGACGACCGGCCAAAGGGCTAACAAAAGGGGAGGGGGGGGGAGAGGGGGAGAGGGAGGGGGGGGAACGAAAATGGTGCGTGACCACGCATCAGCAACAATTTTTGTCAGGGATTCCACTCGGGGAATCGAAACCCTTTACCCCCAAAGTTGGTACTGGCCGCACCTGAGCTGACATTTAGCCGAGCTGACGAGTTAATAACCCTTTTTAGCGGCCGTGTGAACAGACTGTGTGTGTGTGTGTGTGTGGACACGCGACTGACCAGCCCCGAGGAAAAACAAAGAGAGAGAAAAAGAGAGAGGGAGAGAGAGTTTGGCGGGGCAGGTGACCAGGGTCAGGGCCATGTCCGTGGCTCGCTTAAGTGGCTCGAACGCCCTTTAGTGAAAAAAAAAACCCACTGATGGAGGGAAAAGGGAAAGGGGAAAGGGGTGAAGTGAGCTTTGTGGCCGGCAGCGCATCGGTTAATTGAATGAAGTCACGTGATGTGAATAACGAAATGATAGCGAGAAACGCGCACTCTAATTGACAAGCCAGCCCAACTTCTGCCCCTTACTCCCTTCCTTCGAGTCATGTGTGTTTGTCTTTGGACGTCTCCATTCCGAGGGAAGACGGGTTGGGTGAGGGGGGGGGAGTTTTTTGAATATTGCATGAGCGCATTTCATTTGCTTCGTCTATTTGCATTTGACTGGTCAGCGCCGCAACCTTTCAACTTTCCATTCGTTGTCAAAGCGACCGCAGTCGAAGATCTTAAAGAATTTCGTAAGACGTGCAGCCAAAGCAAAGCCAAAAGCGGCTACAAAGCACTTCAAGGCAAGGCAACGACTGCACCCAAAGGATGGAGTTGAAGTCCTTGCCCGGATTTTCATTCCGGCCCTGGCTGGCAACTTTTAAGGCCAAGAAATCTAAAACCACACTAAAGACGCACCGAAAAGATGCAAAGACGCAAAACCCAAAAACCAAAAAAGGGAATATGTTGTAGCCACGCCCCAAAAATTACCCAACCGCCCACATTTTCTTATCCCTATCGACTGGTTTCATTTGGTCGAATCTGGCATTTCAAATAGTCGTCCTGTATGCATTTCCCTTTGGCCAGCTTTTGTTTTTTCTTTTGGCCACTCTGCGGCTGTTTGCTTTCATCGTCTATTACGACACCCAACACACACACACACACACACACACTGAGAGAGTATTTGTGTGTGTGTGCGCCTTTGGGGTTTCTGCCCTTAAGTCCAAAGACATTTTTAAGGCCATTCGTGTGGTCGTCGCTTGGCTCTGAGATTTCCGTGCAAATTGCAAGGCTTAAATTTCATTTCAATTTCACAAATTGTTGCCTCAAATTGCTACCCATCCCCCCCTCCCCTCCCCCCAGCAGCCAAGAAACTCCACCGCCTAAAGTGCAAGTGGTCAAACAACCTTGGGGCACAAATCCGTGTTTGAATCAAATTGCTTTCTTTTAGGAACCTCTTTAAATTCTATTTTTAGCCAAGTCTGCTTTAAGTTTGCTAAAAAAAAATAATAATAATGCTCATAATAATAATAATAATACTAATTATAATAATAATAATAATTATAATAATAATAATAATAATAATAATAATAATAATAATAATAATAATAATAATAATAATAATAATAATAATAATAATAATA